>VYZP01013979.1:0-115546 GCA_013400635.1 Hypocryptadius cinnamomeus
TACCTGATGCCTGTGGTAAATTTGTTTAACTTTTCTTAAAACTATGTACTGAACTCATTGGTCCCTCTCAGTTACATTCATTATTTTCCGTTCCCAGTTCCCAGTTTCTCTCCTTCTGCTTGTGATGCTGGTACCAGGGATCCCAGCACTACCCATGGAGTGCGTGCAAAGTGTATTCTCTGTTTTCTCTTGCAGACTTCCAGAATTTACTGAAAGTGAAAAACAAAGAATTAAAGGCACATATGACTACTTTGGTCTAAATCATTATACCACGGTTTTAACATACAACCTAAACTATCCTAAGGGTGTTATGTCATATGACTCTGATAGGTAAGAGATGAATGTAAATTATTGGTCAAGTAAAATCTGCACAGCTGCAGCCTGGGTTAACTGGCATGTAAATTTATAGCAAATAAAGCTGTGAGATAGGTGTTTTAAGCTGTTATAAACCAATACTAGGGATAATATAACCAAGCAGTACCTGAGGTGCTGTTATTTACACAAAAGTCCAGCAACAGCCTTTTTCTTACAGACATGAGTATAGCATTTATCATATTTCCTACCTCCAATCTGCAGTTTAAACTGTGAGGTGTTATCCTGGTTTGTGGATACTGATCCACTTGCTGTTAAACAGGTTTAGGTCCCTCACTGCATTGGATATATGTAATTTCAAATCCTAAACAGCTACATCATTTCATGGTTAAGTATAGATTAAGTCAGGATTTTTTATTTAGATATTAATTTCATTCCTCAACTTCAAAAAGTAAACAATAGGAGCTTACTAGTTTTTCTAAAGAGAATTCAGGTAATGGTGGGACCACACATGGGGGTGAAATTGTGTCCTTTCCAAAATGTTTCTACAGGGAATAGATGAAATTGGAAATAACTTCCCTTTGCTGCTACATCCCAGCCCCTTATAGTTCAACCCTGTAGAACAGTGGACTCATTACATTCCTGCATGTAATGTAAAGGGCAATTTTGTGTGCTCAAGCACTACATTATGCCTTGAGAAGTAGAAATGGCGTTGTAGTACGCAAAGATTTGGAACCAACATCACCTTGTCAGCCACAGCTGATTTACACAGAGTGTAATTGTAAATCAAAACATGAGAAGTGTTTTTTAGGCTTGTCAGCACCAGCAGCACCTCAGCCCTGAGCACAGAGCTGCCTGGCATGTGTGACTGGCCCTGAGCAGTGTCCTCCTCCACAGGGGCGTAGCCACAGTGACCGACCGCAGCTGGCTGAGCTCTGGGTCCCTCTGGCTGAAGGTGACACCCTTTGGGTTCAGGAAGATCCTCAGGTGGATAAAGGAAGAGTACAACAACCCTCCCATTTATGTTACTGAAAATGGGGTCTCAGAAAGGGGAGCCTTTGAATTCAATGACACTTGGAGAATGCATTACTATCGGACCTACATTAATGAGGCACTGAAAGGTAAGAGGGATTATTGACAACTGGTCATCCAAAGCTCTGGAGCACAGCACTGGCTTTGCCACAAGACTGATGTGTATAAAACAAGTTGTAAAGAGCTGAAAGACCACTGCCATCACACTTGCAAGTTACACAGTTACATAGGTTTACTGATTCCACTTCCAAGAGCCTTTGGGTTTACCAAAAACTGCCCATGGATAGTCACAAATGTGCCACGAAAGAATGATGTAAAGGAAGAGAACAAACCCTGGGTTTGGTGGAGTATCCTGCAGGTTCCTTGGTTTCCTGCACCTGGTGAGAGAAGTACTACTACTACCTGATAAACTCCTTCTAGTCTGACTACTGCTGTGTCTAAAAACTGCATATTTTAAAAAAACCCAACCCCCAAAGTGGTTTCAGTTACAGCAGTGGTCAAACAACTTCAGGAAAAGGGTTTTTCCAGTTTGCTTTTCTGATGTACTGGGAGCAGTCAGGTGTTCAGCCATTTACTGCCTTGTAAAGGCCCCACAAACACTTGTTTAGGCAATGGTTGCATTTTAGTGGGTTCTCTTCTCTATTCCTAAACCTTTGTTTCTTGCACAAAAGCTTTGATTTTTGGAGCAGAGAAAAGCAGTGTTCAGTCCTGGGCACTGCTTGTTGGCAATAACCTCCCTGTGTGCCATGTGTGAGGGTCCTGGAGCACCTTCCTGCCCTGGCTGGCTGAGGGGTGACCACTGACCTGTTCTCTGCTCTCTGCTCCTCCCTGCAGCCGTTGTGCTCGACGGTGTCGACCTCCGGGGCTACACTGCGTGGACACTGATGGACAACCTCGAGTGGGCAGTGGGGTACGAGGAAAAGTTTGGGCTCTACCATGTGAATTTCTCAGACCCTGCCTTGCCAAGGCGCCCCAAGGCCTCAGCCAAGTATTACTCACAGATCATAAACTGCAATGGCTTTCCAGACCCAGCCACGGGCCCACATCCCTGTCTGGAACAGGAGCCAGAAGGTAAGTGACACAGAGAAATGGTGCTTGTGTGTTTGCATCTAATCCTAATCCCAAAAGAGTTCCATAATCCTAAGGTTTTTAGAGACACCACCATTTTCTGCAATTTTTTTTTAAAGACTGCAGTTAATGTCACCTCCCTATGTAAAACCAGACTAACAACCAAATCTTGTGCAAGAGCACCTCAACACACACTTCAGAATTAATTCTTTACTCCAACACAACTGCCCAAGATGTTTTCCAAACCACACACATGCAATACTCCCACAAGATTGTTTAGAAAAATTTTTGAATACTTTATACAAATCCTTGTTTTGGGTAAGGCTTTGGAAATACTGATTGTCATTTGTATCTTCTCCACTGGAGCAGTACAATGAAAAGCAACCAGTGTTAGTGTGAGTGTTTGGGAATGAGAACACTCACCTGTACCATCAGGAATTGCACTGTCAGCCTCAGCTGTGCCTTTACTCTGAGCTAGAATGGCTGGTGGAGGCAGGGAGCAGCAGTGCCTACACCTGCATGGAACAGTTCCCCCAGGCTCTGCACTAACACTTTCTCATTGTTTTCCCATTCAGTGACACCAACAGACCCCACTCCAGGAGCAGCTGACAGCGTGCGCTTTTTGGGATTGGATTTGACATCCCAAGGTGCAGAAATAGCACTCTATGTGCTTTTTGCTCTGTCTGTAGTTGGAGCACTGGGCTTGGCTCTTCTTGCATACAAATATGGAAAATTATCCAAAAGATCCCATAAACAATCACACATGGAACTCAGTAGTAAACTGTAATATTTCCATCTCATAAAATGTTTGTTTGTTCTTAAAAAAGGCTATACCACCAGGAAAGGAACTACTGCCTGCAGTATTGCAGCTTTCTGTCTTGCCTCAGAGATGACTCCCCAGCATTTTGTTGTTTGTTTTCCAATTTAAAAAGGGGGAGGAAAATTATTTTTCTATGTTAACTGTCTCTTTTGTCCATGGACATTACTGATTTGATTTTTTTAAAGACCAAAGTAAAATTTGTTGTTCCTATCTGCATATAAAGATTCTGAACATCAGCTGGCATCTGTCCTTGCTTCATCATCATTGTCAACAGTTCTGAAAGGACCCCTGGAAGTTCTGCTTCTTAAAATTCTAAGACAAATTAGTGTCTCTCCTCGTGAAAACTGTTATACTGCAGCTACTGTACAGATTGGATTTTCAACCCCCTTTTCCTTTATTTCATGTACAGTAAGGTCATTTAAACTGGAACAAAATATCAGTCTGCTGTATTTTAAATTTCAGTGCATGGTCCTGCTTGCTTCCTTGTGATACCAGCACATCAGAGGAACTTCCCAAGACATGTTTTCTGGAAAATAGTTTATTGAGTGCTTAGGGAATTAAAAACTACAAGGTTTTGCTTGCAGTTGCAGAAGCAAGAAAAAAGTTAAACATAAATTAGTTACCTGATTTGCTACTTATAGTGCTTCTGAAACCCTCATTTTAATCAGTCATTGTCTACCATGACCTTTATATGAATATATCTGGCCCTTAAATTTATATAGCAGAATATTTATAGATTAAAAAGTGCCTTTCTATGGCATAGGGCAATATTTATGAAAGCTGATGGAGATTTTCAGTCTTTTTACTAGGTTTCACCTACACCCACTTGATTTTTTTGACATAGGTGACTTTATTCCATAATCCACCAGGAATAAGAATTAGGTAATTCAGTCAGTGTAAAATAAGCCCCACTTGTCCAGAAGCTTTAGTTGACTTAGATCAAATAAGAGAAGGAAAAAAAAAAGCAGCCAGATAGTAACTGCAGTTACTCAAAACTACATTTGTTGTGTAGAATTTCCATTCCAAGTATTGTTTTCATCTTCTCCATCATCTTGAGTCCTCAGTCTATATATTTTGCCTTCTTTTTTGAAGTCTTCCCCCCGCTTTTCCACTACTCGTTTCCTGACTGCTTGCCTAGGGCACAAAGAACAGTGACGTTTGACAGTTTCCTCAGTAATAATGACACAAGAGAAGCAGCAAATGCAATAAACACAAATCATCCAGCCTTCTCTTATCCTCAAGAGTAGTTTTCTTCAACCCTTTGTTTCCTTGGGAAGCAATACCCAGGTGAAAATTTGTCACTTAGCAGTCAGACAGAGTGGCAGACTCTCATTTTCCTTGTCATTGAAGCAATATGTGGCTTTTTCACCAGAAACAGCTGAGCAGCTCTCCTGGTACATGGGAGATCTCATTCTCCAGGCAATACAAAACCTGTCAAAACCAGACTTCATCTGCTTCTGTTTCTTGAACAACCATCCCCTAACAGTTTGATATCTCATTTTCATCTTCCAAACAGTATCAGCTGAAGTGAAGCCCACCTTTGTAGTTACACTTGAATTCCCTATTCATAAATGACTGCAAGACAATGCTTTTTCTAGTATGTAATTGGAAGTTCAGTGCCCCACTACAAGATTAAAGCAATTGCAGCAAGAGGCTTGACAAACAGCTGCCTTAAACACTTTGCCTTACCTGCTTTGCTCGATGCTGCCCGATGTTGAGGGAGCTGAGTGGTCTTGCTGATGAGCTGATCTCACAGAGGGCTGTGAGGGGGGTGGGCTCGTAAATAGGAAGTTGCTAATGAATCTCCAAACTGCTAAGAGGGGGTAAAGGATTGTGCCCAAGAACTTCCACAGATCACTGCCCGAAGCCTGAACAACGGAAGTCGCAGGTCTTCCCGCCTGTCATGAACACACCAAGCAAACCTGTCAGGTATTAAAGTGTGCTCTTGCAGAGTATTTCACACATCCTTTTGAGGCAGCTCAGCAGACACAAAGGAACAACCCTGGTTACACCTTAGACAAGGATCTATGTCAACATTTATCTGCTTCAGAGAAACTTCTCCAAATCAGTCCTGACAAAAACTAGAGTAATTTTGCAATCTTTAGACAAAGAAAATCCCCAAATTCAAGCCAAATACTATCATGGCTGACTAACAGCAAATATCCAGCTACTGTACTGCTGTTTGAAAAATCAAACACATCAAAACCCAACACCTACCGGCAGCAGCACTACTGAAGCACTGGGTGCTAACTCGAGGTCCAGTAACTTCTTTCCATAATCTTCTTTGGTAAACTCCCTCCTGGGAAACATTGTCGCCAGTGAAAAATTGCCGTAAGTGTTACCAACCGTCTGTGAAGCACATAAAGAAAACGTTTGTAACTGCTTATTTTCAAACAACTGCATATTTGCCAGCTGAGTATACCTTAGCAAGAGTTTTGTATCAAACTGTCAATCACCCTCAGAGTAGGACATGAAATATCATTCATTTTTCTCTATATCTTACTGATGACACACTGCAGCAATCCAAAGGCAGTTGGTGGCACTGAAGAAGGCTGCTAAAACTTCCTTCAAATACCCAATAAGGAAAGGAGTTGATGACAACTCCACCACCATCAACAACTACTTGAGGCTCAACAAATCATAATCAGCACATAGCTGAAAAACAAAATGCCCATATTACCTGTGCAGCAAACTGCCTGGCTTCTTCTAGCCGTGCTTCAGATGGGAACTGGTTGGTGAAGGAAGATCCATCGGGGAGGCGGAACTGAATCCTGGCTATTGCACTGTGGGACAGTTATTGGGGTCAGTCAGGACAGGAACACTTACAGACAAAGGGCCTTTAGCTTGCTAGTACTGAAATGTGGCAGAGAGGGACAGTCATCCTGCCCGGGGCAGTGCAGAAGGGTTGTAAGATTGAATTCACAGTGGAAAACCACCTGCTGATCTCTCACAATGCATCTCTTCCACAACTCCATATAAGGTCCCCATAGGTTCAGATAATTCTTAAACCAGCAGCGCTGGGCAAAGCAGGAGACAGCTCTGACATGGGCAACTGATGGCCCCAAGCCAACCTTGCTGAATCCAAGCCATCCACACAGCCCCTGGATCTGCACCAAGCTCCCCAGCAGCGCTGACATTATCGAGTCATTCTGTCCAGGCATGATCTTTGGCATTCTCACCTTATCTAGTACCCCACCAAGCTCCATTATACTGGTATTTAAATCAAAGCTGCAAAACAGCTCTTATCTAACTAAAATAACACACGAGTAAAGGCGGTTAGTATTTCATGATCATGAATGTCAAAAAATATGAAAGCTCTCAAAGAGCATCATGTTCATGTAAACAGCTACCTTTAATATTACTATTTAAACAGCTCAACACGGCAACATGTTGTCAAGAGATGAGGAGATAATATATTAACTGTCTTAAAAAAGTTTCTTTACCTCTCTCCCCCAAAATACACACTTGTGTCTCTACTGCAACTCACCTTCGCTCCCTCTGAGCTGCCTCTTTTCTGGCCTCTATTTCAGCCTGTTTAGCCTGAAGAGCTGCAGCTTTTGCAGCTTCTGCTTCTTCCTTCGATTTTGCAAAGCGAGCTGCCCTCTCAGCACGATCCTGTGGAAGGATCAAAGGGAAACCTTAATTGTTAACATAACTTGTTGCTTAATGTTCATTAAAACAGACGGCTATGATCTGTACTCGTGAACCAACTGCACAGATACAAACAGATCATATGGAGAAAAGACAGTGGAACTGCAAAGAATTATTCAGTGCCAAACTGCACAATCTCGTGTCATTAGCCAAGATGACACTTCTCACTGAGTCACTTCCCACAACCAGTTGTTAATAGATGATCTTCCCATGCAAGCTCAACACTCCAGGGAAGGTAAAGGCAAAAACCTTACAACAAGTTACACGACTGCAACTCTTGAGTGTTCTATACCAAAACCTAATAATGAGGAAGAATTTCAGTTGTTATCAACTGTTTACATCCATATATGCACACACACATATATACTAACTTGGAAAATAATCCTCCTCATCATTTTAGAGCAGTGTTCTTGTGTCTGTTCTACAATTAAATCCTCCCTGTGCTTCTCTTTTAGCATCATGCCTAAACTGGAGTTATTTTTATGTTTCTATGATAATTCTCCACTAGGCTCAAGCAATATGACAGAAATGTTTGTTCATATAGAAAAGAATGGTGAAGATGAAAGCAGAAGTTTCATTTTACACACAGGAAATGCTACATAAACCCCAAACACAAAAATCGTTAGCTATATAAGGCTACAGGATTCCTAACAGAAAAACAAACAATCTGTCAAAGCCTCAGCAAATGAGAAAATTTATCATTTTAGTACACTGTGAGAGAGAGAAGCAGCA
The DNA here is from genome assembly GCA_013400635.1 of Hypocryptadius cinnamomeus. Taxonomy (NCBI): domain Eukaryota; kingdom Metazoa; phylum Chordata; class Aves; order Passeriformes; family Zosteropidae; genus Hypocryptadius; species Hypocryptadius cinnamomeus. Next base: position 7,616 of record VYZP01013979.1, read on the forward strand.
AACTCTCTTCCAAAATGCAAAATTTACCATTGCAATCTGTTGCCTTATGCGCTCTCTAGCAGCCCTCTCTTCTGCCTTTTCTCTGTTCCTTTCCTCCAACATACGTTTGGTCAATTCTTCTTCCTGTCGTCTTTTGTACTCCAACATTTCTTTACCAGTTTTCCTTCTTTCAATTTCTTTCTTAATTTCTTTCTGAATAGAGAGATATAAAAATTGGACCACACAATTGCCTTGGGCAAGAGAAAAGACTGAAATATGTTTGTGTAAGAAGGAATTAATTATTTATTATTTATTCAAATAAGGGTTAAAAAAACCCCAAACCTGCAACTGCAAGGGGTTTTACATTTTTGTGTTACCTGTTCTTCTTCTTTCCTTTTCTCTTCTCGTCTTTCTTCAAGCTTTTTTGTTAACCTAAATTTAAGAACAGAGTGAAAAGTCTTATCATTGCAGTATTTTCAAGTGTTAATGAAGCATTTGCAAGCCCAGGAGAACACAAGAAAATGAGCTGTAGCACAGTGCTAACACCTCGTGTTCCAGCAGTGATTCATTCCCATGCGGGTGCACCATCCATGCAAAGGGCAGTGGTGATTTGACCACCTCCTTTCTCACTTTAGAGTTGTTCTAACATATTCCTTTTGTCCTTTTTCCACTCATTAAATTAAGAATCCTACATTTTCTTACTGTTGAACCAACTTATGAAGATATACAATAAGCAAATACTATTTATGATCTGTGGTAACAGAAACACTAAATCTCAATCTCTTTTTAGCTACTTAAGCCATCTGGTTTCTTCTGCACATCACCTCCTAAAATGGAACACAAGTAATATATAGCCCTGACATAGATGCATATGCATCTGTCTCAGCTATCCAGAAAAATGCCTCAGAATAAAGATTGACTTAAAAGAACAAAGTAAATTTCTCAATACAGACTGACAATAAAACCCCAACATATTTGAAGTCTGGGGAAAAGGCAGGCATGACCCAATGTGAAAAGTTGTATAATCAGAAAAATGTATGGTAGCTGTTCAAAAGAAAGTGGTAACTACCACAGAGCTTGGTCTCTTTCTCCCCCTTGCAAAAAATGCTGTAGATAAATTATGCATTATTTAAAAAGAAACTTTGATAATTATATTAAAATATTGACTGCACTGTCTTATCAGTGGTAAGTAAAAAATATACCTCTTGATCAATAACTAAAATAAGCATGAAAAATATTTAAAATATATTTTAGCATTATAAATATTCCTATTTGCTAAACGTGTTATGGTTTTAGACAGGATATTTCAAGTATCAATTACTTACTAAAACCAAGTTTATAAACAATATCCCATACTTTAAAACAATTTAGAATGAATTAATCATGTTTTGAGCCAGGTGTTTCTGATCACCATACTTCAAAAAAATGAACTCAAGTCATTACTGTTCACTGATCAAAACACGAGTCTCAGAATAGAATTCCACTGACTTTTTCAATATCCCCAAACTACAAACAGTCATCAAACCAACAAGAAGAAATAAGATGACATCTCTATACAAAAAACCTAGGTTGGCATTTTATTGCACCAGTTTCCAGTGCTTTGAGTTCAATGTTTCAATTAATTCAAGAACCTGCAGCAACCATATCATCTCTATTGAAGTTATATCAAAGGTGCACTTGTAGTTTTCCAGATTACCTCTTTCTTTCAAAGTACATGAGAAATTATATTATTTAAAAACCTGGTTTTGGTATCAGTCATATCAGCCCATTGCCAGAGACAGGTAATAGAAAGTAAGACCACATAAATATTTGCCAGATGACAACAGATGAAGGACCAAAATCCTGTAATCAAACATGTTTGTTAAAAAACCCCAAACCAACCCAAAACCCAACAAAACTGCCTCCTCAGAAACAAATACAACACAATAAGAAGTCTGCAAAAAAAGACTTGCCTTTCTACTTTGAGTGTAAGATCATTAACAGGCTGAGCACCGTTTGCTTGCTCATCTGCAGAATTAGTTGCTTCTTGGCTTGTTTGACCTGAATTTGCTTCATCTTCAAGGGATTTACAAGAAAGCAATGCATAAGAAAAAAAGAAAAGGTGCATTTCTTATCATAACAATTATTAGGCTCATTGCTAGCCACAATTTGCAGCAACTGGGATATCTCATACAAGGTTCTGCTACTTAGACTCCCCCCCTCAACAATTTGGTTTTGGGTTACTAAGCCAAAAAATCTCTTCAATTGAATCCTTTTTCAGGAAAGCATACACAATTTTATTGATTTATAAACCACAGATTCCTCACTTATTAAAACTAAGCAGAATGACATGTTATCCTTCCCTCTAGACTTGCACAAAGCATTCTGGAATATCCCAAGTTTTTCCTCAGTGAGTCTGCTCAATACATGGCCTTTTATGTACCATCATGTAACAACTTAAGAAAAACCATTTCCAAAGCAAATGAGGTGGCATTTGAGGTGGCAAGAACACTAACCATTACCAGCAGAAGATGCTACTGTCTCAGGCAAAAGAGCCTCAGCAGAGTCACAAAGCCCTGCTCTGGATTCTGCACTTTCTGGAGCACCATCAGACTGAGAGGAGGGACAGGGAGCAGATGCCTGACTGCCGTTTTCCACAGGCCGCCCTTTCCCTGTGTGCATCTAAGAAATGGGGAAAAGAGAGAATGGAGCCCATGAAAGTTCAAATATTTTTCGCAGGTTAAAAAATGATCAAGACTGAATTATTGTTGAAGAATCAGCCCTATTGAAAATATAAAACTAGAATTACCACGTATTGTTGAATATGGTACAATCATGCATTTCATTTTTTTTTCTAATTTTAGTCTTGCACTTGAAATCAAAGTGATAATGCAATCTACACTTGTGTATAACTTTATAAATCCCCATTACAGAACAATATTACATAACCCATAACCACATTATAAGCTGAAGAGTAATCCCCTTAAAGGTGAGTTGTCACATTTTGTCATTCTAGTTCACAGTTCTTGACACATTCTTCTTCTACTGTGGGTTTACACAGGTGATTTAAACCAAACAAAAATTAATGCAGCACATGTTCACGGTGCTTCCAACCTGTGTACTGAACTCAAGGTTGCAGATTTTATTGTTGGAAGGACAGAAACAGTAATTCACTGGTTCTACTTCCACCAGTAACTTCCCAAAGGCACAAGCTAAGGGCCAGGGCCATCACTGTCCTGAGCATTACCAGCTCCATCTGGAAGATGCAGCCTGTCAGCATTACCTGTTTGACTTTATGGATTCTGGTAACAAGCTCTTCCACAGAAACGCTGCCAGCAATAACTTCCAAAGGGATTCCATTGTCTCCTATAAAAAAACTGGATGGGACGCACACTACGGGATCTGCACAGGACAGTTAAGGGCGGTGAAATTGACACAGAGTAACTGTACAGGGCAAAGCAGACCCCCTTCCTACAGGAGCTTCTAGCCCAATGCTCTCCTCTCCAACTGCTCACCAGCAGCCAGGGCCAAGGCAGGAAGAAAGAAAAAGATGCTGGCAGACAGTACATGCAACTGGTAAGTATTTTTTTTTTTCTTTTTACTGGTTTAGGCCAAAGTATTTTTCTCCAACTTTTCAGGCAACTGATTATGCATTGACTTGAGAATATTTTGTTTTAGTGTCAGAAACATCTTAAGTAGACAGTAATGAAATCTCCCAAGCATGAAGGACATCCAAGTTAAGGTACAGAATTCCCAGCATCACACAGAATCAATGAACTGTAAGCAGTGACCTCCTTGAGGCGTGCAGGGTTTACCTGACTTCACACCTGTGTATGTGACAGACCCAGGCCACTGCTTGTTCCCCCTCCTCTGCACCTCTGAGCCCCAGCTCATAATTTAAAGCATTTTTTTGTTTGTTTTCTAATGCTGATTAGTAGGATCAACAGGTTATTTAGATTACATAAAGCTTTAGATAATTTTCTATTTAGAGAATTACATAGGATTAACGTAAAAAAACCCAATTTGCTCACTTTCTTTAATAACTGACAGCTAGTTGAATACACAGATGGTATCTATTAACACAGTTTATTGCATAGTTTTGTGCCAAAATAAGTATTTTCAATAACATTGCTTGTAAGTATTTGTCTTAAGAAGGGTATTAACTTGTAAAGAGCAATTATCTGTAATCATAATGTAGCATCTAAACGGATCTCAAAGGATACAAATTTGAGAAAACTGCAGGCATGCTTCACTGTTTAAAAGAAAAGATTCATTTAGAAGTAGCAATCATTTTGCAACAACTTCAGATTAAGTCTTTCATCATAAAAATAACTGTCCTACAAAACTATTTAAATATACTTGAGAGAACACTAAAAGCAAATTTGCATTGCATCTTATCATTAACATTCTGCAAAAGTGTTGACATGGTGACAATCCTTGGTTATCACAGCTGACTACATAAAAATTAGGAAAGCAGTGCTAAAAGGCAAGTCAGGAAAAAGGAATGTAGTCTATTGAGCACAAATAACGTAGTAAATCTAATAAAATGTCTATAGAGCATTTCAAAATAATGTCATTTGGGGAAATGTCAGTGCACTTTGTGTACATGGACTGGAACACAAACATAACAAAAATAGCTGAGTAATTTACCCAGGAGCTTAAATGCTTCTCCATTCTATGTGTTACAATGGAGGCAAACACATTTTCTCTGGGGCTTTACAGATTTTTATCTTTCTGAATTCATGAAAGGTTTTTAATTCATTATGTAAGTTGGCAAACTAAGAACTGCCTCTAGCACTTGCACTTTTATTCCAGCATTTTTAATAGCATTTTTGTGTCTCTTCCAATTGAGAAAGGGCAACCTCAAGCATTCTATTATCAGTACTGGAATACAGTCTGAAATACTCAATGAGTATGTGCAGAACACAACAATAAATTTTGACATTTTCTCAGGCTTTAGGGACTCCAGGAGTATTGAATTTACTTCTGCTTTGGAACCCTGTATTTACACTATCTCCTAATGAGGGTGAGGACTTCAAAAGCCTCTTCCTCTCATCATCATCAATGAAAGATTGTATAAGAGACAGAATTAGAATAGGCTCAAACCTTTTGGTGTCAATTTTAATAGCAACAAAACCATCTGATGCAGCTTCAGTCACCTTCTCATCTTCCCACCTTGCAGCCATCTCATTAGATTGTTCATCTTCACCTGCAAGACACAGCACACACATGAGTTAAACCCACCACAAATTGCTGTTTCTGCCCTGATTTTAACTTTGCTTCAATCCCTTGGAATCACCTTTGTAAAATACTCTGTGGATTATTTTCAAGTCAGTTTATAATTATTTTTCTTATAATCTGGAGACAATTCACTCCAGCTGGTTCACTTCGATAACACATCAAAACTATGTTCTGCTTGCCCCTCATTATAAATTTAATTATATATTAGTACATCAGCTGCTAGTAGGTAAACCTATGTCCTTCACTCCCTGTAAATACATAATTCAGCAGGTAAGGTTTCACAGTTTGACAGTGTAAAACAAATCCCCATACCAAGAAACATTTATTTGCAGATTATTTATAACTTAGTTTTGTATTCCATTTCCTGACATTAACAGTAACAGTAGGATGGGAGGAAGAGGTGTGAGGAGCACAGAACAAGAATAACAAATGCAGAGGAGCTACCTGGATAAGAGAAACTGAAAAGGTGTTCAGGGTCCAAAGATTCAGAGGTATTATTCTAATCAGATGAAACAGATCAATTATACATTAATGTCTTAAAACACCAGTTTAGTGAGGGTGTGGGTTAATAAACAGATTCTGATGAATATTAACCATCTTTCAACAAGCACACTGGCCTGCAACCCTTTCTTTATTTTCAATCTGTATTACTTCCTAGCAGCTTGGAATGGACTGCAGTCTTGATGAAGAATCCGAGTCACAAGTATAGAAGTATAGTAGTCCATTATTCAGTGACAACAACAAACCACTTGTTTGTTTCATCCCAGTTGCCATTCCATGCAATATTTTTGACTTGTTAAAGATCAGGAGTTACATGTGGAATCTCCCAGTGAAGTGCTGCTATCTGGTCACAAGGCCTCTCACAGGGGCATGTATCAAAAATACAATTTTGGAAAAGTGGTTTTCAACCACGAGTCTCAATTTTTCCCTGGAATTACTGGAGCAAGTAAGAAAGTATCTACCGCTATTATTATTCTTCTGCATAAGCAAGCAAATATTTAAGCTATTTTACGTGGGAACCTTTCCTCTTGCTTTGAGTGCAGTGCTTCCAAGTGTGGCCAAGGCAGCTGCTGTGCCCAGAGCGGCCCGGCCTCCTCTCCTGTTTCCAAATGCTCACAGGCAGGCAGCTGCTTCACCACACACTGTTTCAAAAGGACATGTGCTCATCTGATTAGGCTACTAAAAATACCTAAACACTTGCCTAACACTAACTTTTCCACACAGCCAACTGCTGGAGAAAAAAGAATGCTGAAAGACACAAACAGGGCAGAGGCTGCTCACAGTACAGTCTGAGAGATGACTGAATGAAAATGCTGGTGGCTCACATTTTATAAAGCTCTGTGCCATGATGCGCTGATTAATATTGTGACTACCCACTGAACAGTTGCTTATTCTCATACATCATTTTGTTTTGATAATTCTTTCTCATTTAGGGGTTAGGGTTCATTTATTACAGTTTGTAGCAGTAATTATATCCTGAAATCAAAACTGCCAGGTCACAGGAAAAACATCAGAAAAGTCAAGCGGTCAAGTGCAACAGAACTTGACATAATTCATAATTCTGCTAAACACTGAGCCAGCACAACAGCCTCATAATTCTAGATCCCAAAACTCATATTTCTTGTTTCTCAAACAAAAACATCACTCTATTTCACTTAGTGGAATGTTCTGTAAACAACTCACAGTCACACCTCCTCATCTCGTAAATCTGATCAGGTGAATCTACATAGGGAAAACATCGATCATGATTCACATACTGGACAAGACTCTTTTTCTGCAATAATTTACTTCCTGTACGAGGAACTTACTCAAAACCATCACAGGTTGTCAGAAGACTTTAATTCCCCTCAGCACACAGTCATCAGGGAAGTGTTTTCCTTTCAGAAGGAGAGAGATAAGCCCAACTTACTTTTCCATGTCCAACATTTCATAACTGCTCAGTAAGAGAGAATGGCAATTCTGGAAATGCCAGGAAGCCAGGACATTAAACCATCCACCTCCTCCTCCCCTGCATAATTTCACTTATTTAACTTGCAGAGTGCCTTGGTACATCTTGGCTACAAATAACTAACAAACAGCTTATGTGTGCAAACCACCATTTTATAAAAAAAATTACTAAAATAATAAAGTAATGAACAAAGGGAGGAGGGTTTCTACAAACATTAATAAAAAGAAACAAGCATTTTAATTTAAAGCTTTTTATTGTCACACACATACCCTTCTATTTTTTCACTCTGAAAAGCACTTTTTATGAGTGGCCTGGTATTTTAATGATCAGAACACGTCAAATGTTTGGAAAGATACAAAATAATCTGCAACACCTCAGAGCAGAGGAGGTTTCGTATCAAATGAATTACCAACTTTAGATTAGTGACTCAAAGGATCAAAGGCTTTTTAACTCTGTAGGCTACAAAATCATCTGTAGAACAGCTACCAACAAGATACCAGGAATGTTCATAAAATCATAACATATTCTGGGTTGGGAGGGACCCACAAGGATCATCGAGTCCAACTCCTGGCCCTGTACAGGACACCCCAAAAATCCTCCCATGTACCTGAGAGCATTTTCCCAATTCTCCCTGAACTCTTCCCTGAGGAGCCTGTTCCACTGGCCAACACCCTGTGGGGACAGAAGCTTTCCCTGACATCCAGCCTGCACCTCCCCTGACACAGCTTCACACCATCCCCTGGGGCACCTGCATTGCCAGACCTGTTTCACTGTCAGGAATTCTCTCCCTGTGCAGCAACACAGGGAAACTGCCTCTGGCAATTACTTGATGCCACAAAGTAACTCCTGTGTTCCCCAAACACAACCCCCTCACCTGCTGTCCAGAGGCCTCTAACATCTCACCTTAATATTTCAAACCAGTTTCCTAAGGCAGACCTGCTTCACCTCATGCTTTCTGGGAAGAATGGAGCAATCCCTTTTATTGCAACTTCCCATGAGTTCAACGGCATCTTTAATACCCTCACACCATCCTGCCACCAGAATGTGCCAGGAAGGTTTTAAACACTGAGCTCAAAAATGCTGGATTATGGCTGCAAGCAAAAACGCTTTAGGAGAAACCTGCTCGAACAATATACACTTACAATCACAAATGCCACTTCATTTTTAAGATAAATAACCACATTATTCCTTGCTTGACTAGAAAATATCCTGGAAGCAGACAGAATAATCAATTTCTTCATTTTCTAGAAAAAATGTAAGTGAAGTGCAGAGGAGAGGGAGAGAGGGACAGGCAGATGGTGGCAAAAACCAAAAGCAGATGGACATATCTGTCCAATTAGAATTTCCTGATTTTTGTCAACTGTACCTAATAGCTATCCTCCACAATGGCCACCCCAATATGCTAGTTAACTTACATTTTCAATTTCTCTCTTTATTTTTTCCCATATTGGATGAAGTGTACAGAACCAAACACTGCTGATAGCCTGTTCTCCAGGTGCTTTCACAAATGCCTGTCTCCAGTAGGAAGTGTGGGGTGTAAAGGCTCAAATTTACCATCACTGTGCAGTTTGAGACATGTTTCTACCCAAATAACAAACCCAATCTGTGCTAACACAAAACCAGACTGTTCTTCCAGCACTCCACATCCTCCAAACACAGCTGCTTCCACACACAGTGAGAAAGTTCTTGGGCTTCCCAGCTCCCTTTCCCAGCACATGTAACAGTTCCATGATCAGCTCTGCCACGGGTCAGCTGCCCTGATCCCACGGTGCCCAGGGTGGACCAGATGTTGGCAGAACTCTCCAACTCTTCCATTTCAGAGATGTGCCTGGCTGAAGTCATGCCCTCCCTTCCCAGGACTCATAAGAACAAACAAAACAAATCCTCACAGCACACACAGTGACAAAATTAGGTTATATCCCTGCAACCATAAATTTATCTCCCTGTGTATCTACATAGTCCTACAACCACCTAGTCAACATCAGAATCTAACGGGCCCCATTTTGTGCAGAACTTTTGTTTCATAAAAAATGCTGACATGAGTTATAACATGCATTTCTCCCTGATATATGTATCAAGCTGAAAATACTCAGAGGCCCACCAAAGTCCCCCTGTCACTACCCTCCTCAGCTGTGAGGAGTAATGGAAGGCTCATGGGAAGAGATAAGGGCAGGGGGAGATCACTCACCTGCAATCTTTGCAGGCAAAACAGATTTCACTTGAGGAAAAATTTATTTAACTTATTACTAATCAAAAATCAGAGCAGGATCATGGGAAATAAAAACAAATCTCCTCCCCACCCTTCCTGCAGTCAGTTCCTCACACCTTGTCTCTGCTGCTCCTTCCTCCTCAGGGGTTGGACTCCTCATACTCTTCCAGCATGGGGGCCCTCCCAAATTGTGCAATGTGACTCTTTCCCAAGGGCTGAGGTTCTTCATGAACTGCTCCACCCCGTCCCTTACTCCAACACCAATACAGCCCAATCTGTGGTCTGACAAGACCTTGATTTCTATCAGTACGTTTACTATCTAGCAGAAGATGCTGTTCTCCAAGTAGATGGAGAGTTGTGTCAGCAAAGGAATTTAACTGCACTTTTCTATTCACATCCCCTTTGGGAGTGAACTTCTTGAAGCCACGTGAATCCCACAGTTCAACCGTTCTTAAGGGAACAACAATAAGTCACACATTCAACAGTAAAATCTGAAGAAACAACGCACACAGAGATACGCAAAAGCTCAAAAATAAGTTAAAGAGCTTGTCTAATCACAGAATATCACCGTTTCAATCGTGTTGGAAAAGACCTCTGAGACCATCGAGTCCAACCTATGCCCAAACACCACCTTGTCAAGCAGACCATGGCACTGAGTGCCACGTCCAGTCTTTCCTTAAACACTCCCAGGGACCTCACCACCTCCTGGACAGCCCGTTCCAATGTCTAACCACCCGTTCTGGGAAGGAATTCCTCCCAACATCCAACCTAAACCTCCCCTGGCGCAGCTCAAGANCGCGCGGCACGCGCCCCGCCCCGATGGCGCGCGGGGGGCGGTGGCGGGTCCCGCCTCCCTCAGCCCGGCGCCATCTTGGCGCTTTAGCAAGGGCTGGGGGTGTTTCCGCAGGCCGGCATCGCCCCGTGCTCTGTCCCGCTGCGAAACGGGCTCGGGGCGGCAGGGGAGGCGCTGGGAGCTGCCCGTGTTTAGCATAGGGAAGGGAGGGCTGAGAGGGAATCTCGTTTATACAAGTCCTGTGAGGAGCGGTGGGAGGGGCGTCTCAGCCTGGCGAAAAAGAGGCTGAGGGGGACCCTACTGCTGTCTACAGCTACACGAGAGTGGAGGCAGGTGTGAGTCGGGCTCTTCTCCCACGGAACCAGCGACAGAACCATGGGGCATGGCCTTAAGCTGTGCCAGGGCAGATTTAGGTTGGACGTGAGGAAAAATCTCTTCTCAGAAGGGATGTCTAGACATTGGAACAGGCTGTCCAGGGAGGTGGTGAAGTCGCGGTTCCTTTCAGTTTTTGAACAAAAACTGGATGTGGCACTCAGTGCCATGGTCTGGTTGACGTGGTGTTTGGTCAATTTGAACTCGATGATCTCAGAGGTCTTTTCTAAACCAGCTGACTGTGAGATTGTGTAATGCAGAATAAATACCTCAAATAGAATATAAGTTTCTCAAAGCCAGGTACCAAGAGGATGGTGCCAGACTCTTTGCAGTTGTGCCCCCATGACAGGANAACCGTTCTTAAGGGAACAACAATAAGTCACACATTCAACAGTAAAATCTGAAGAAACAACGCACACAGAGATACGCAAAAGCTCAAAAATAAGTTAAAGAGCTTGTCTAATCACAGAATATCACCGTTTCAATCGTGTTGGAAAAGACCTCTGAGACCATCGAGTCCAACCTATGCCCAAACACCACCTTGTCAAGCAGACCATGGCACTGAGTGCCACGTCCAGTCTTTCCTTAAACACTCCCAGGGACCTCACCACCTCCTGGACAGCCCGTTCCAATGTCTAACCACCCGTTCTGGGAAGGAATTCCTCCCAACATCCAACCTAAACCTCCCCTGGCGCAGCTCAAGACTGTGTCCCTCTTTCCCATCTTTTTTTCATAGAGAAAGGCAGCGTACACAAGGGATGTGAATTCCCACAGGTTCCATTTCCAGTGTTATGAAACACGCACTGTCGGTACGAGGAAAGGAAAAAGAACACAACGAGCAGCCCGGAGAGCCGCACCGGCCAGAAGCCAGTGCAGAAGCGCACAACGGAGGGAAGGCGACACATCGGAGGGGCGATTCCGCTCCACAGGGCGGACGGGCGGGGGCCGGACACCGGCACGGCGGGCTGGGGCTGACACAGCACAAATCCCGCTCGGCGGGAGGGGCGGCGGGCGGGACACAGCTGGGAAGGCGCTGCTGGGCCCTGCCGGTGGGGACGACGGGCGGCCCCGGGACGTACCGTACCTGCCACGAACACGACGAAGACGGAGCTGCGCTCCTTGGCGGCGGCGATGGCGGCGGGGACGGAGCCGCCGAACCACATCGTGGGACCGCCGGGACCCGCCGCCCTCAGCGACACCNACAAAAACTGGATGTGGCACTCAGTGCCATGGTCTGGTTGACGTGGTGTTTGGTCAATTTGAACTCGATGATCTCAGAGGTCTTTTCTAAACCAGCTGACTGTGAGATTGTGTAATGCAGAATAAATACCTCAAATAGAATATAAGTTTCTCAAAGCCAGGTACCAAGAGGATGGTGCCAGACTCTTTGCAGTTGTGCCCCCATGACAGGATGAGGAGCAATGGACATAGGCTAAAGTACAAGGAATTTCACTTCAGCATGAGGGAGAGCTTTACATTGAGGGTGGAACAGGGAGGGTGTGGGGACTCCCTCTCTCAAGACTTTCCAAATGCACCAGACACGTTCCTGTGTCACTGCTCCAGGTGACCCTGCCTTGGCAGGGGGTTGGACAGGGTGACGTCCAGAGCTCCTTCCAACCCTGACAGTTCCATGATTCTGTGAGGCAGCTGCCAGAAGAAGGGGCACCTCCTGCACCCGGGGCTGGAGGATTGATGGTCACAGCCATCCCTGCCCCAGCGCCCACCCTGGGGGAGGCAAGAGGGTAACTGGGGGGAAAAGTGATGGAGGAAATGACAGAAATCCATGTTAAATAGAACAAAAATAGAATGTGGTGCGCAGAGACCCTGCACGAGAGGCAGGAGGTGAAGCCAGGACATCCTCTGTGCTCCCAGGCCTTGTGAGGGACTGGCACAGCACAGCCAGCAAGGCAGAGGGACTCCTTGGTAGACATTTCACAGCAATGAGGGCAGGACATTAGATGTCAAGTGCTCTGGTGATAACATTTTGGACAGGACACTGCACTTGCGCTTTTCTAGAACACCATTAGGACTGTGTGTGTACTGGTAACTTGCTGAGGCAGGTACTCAAATATTGAAAGGCCAAAAAACACACAGCCTCTCAGTCTGGAAATCTTTCACTGTCATACCTTGTATAACTGGATAATAAGAACTAAAAAATCCTTCAGACTTACAATGAAAAGGAAGCAAATCAGTGTTGACAACAGTGTACAAAATCTGTTTTACCTCTCCCAAGATGCAGCATGTGGAAATTGTGTCACAGTAATCCTCACTGGGTAAGCTTTGCATGTGTATTGTGCCTATGCAAGTGTCTTAAAGAAATACCATCAGAACATGGTTCTGAGATGGATTTTTTTTTAAAATCAGATATTTTTCTATTTTCTTTACGATACAAAACAGATTTAAGGGCAATGCCAAAGGTTGGATAGTTCTCAAACTAAATTTGTTTTTGGAGATGAACAAAGAGACATCTCTGTTACACAAGTGCATGTAGAGAAGGAGGTTAGGTTGTAAGGTGTATCTTAAATTCTCTAATAAATTTGGATGTATTGCACTAATTCTCTTGGCATTTCCAGAAACTGTAGTTTGCATTTACTGCATCTGATTTGGAACCCTAAGGTGAAAGCCAAATTTCACGAGAGGGGTGAGTGAAATGTTGAACACTGTATGTTTTGAAAATTGTTTTGCAAATATGATTTTCATATTTGCAACTCTTCCATACCACTTGAAACAAGAAAGAAAAAGAAGGGCTTACTATTGACTGGACATGTAATTTTTGTGAAGGTGTACAATCTCTTACATCCTCAGGAATTATTTATATTACATTCTCAAATAACTACAGTTTTAGAAGTGGAATTCTCCAACTGTAGGGTCACTGTTGGATATGCCTTTGCTGTTCATCTGAGAGCCTTTAGCACAGGTGTGTTTGGAAACAACAGAGGTCTGCAGTTTGTAGGCCTACAAAAAGACAGGATAACTAACTAGTAAGTAGAAAATTTTATTGAGAAAAAATACTTTGACAGCTGTAGCATTATGTGGGATTCAGTTCTTTGAAGGGGGATGTCTTGTGTGTTTTCAGTTATTGGCATGGGAAACAATGCAAGGCAGTAATTTGCATTCTAAGAGAATAATTTTTTCTCCCCAAAACTAGAACACATCCATCTGGATCAAAATGGAAAGTGTCTTTATTAGGGAATTCCTATTTTAAATTGCACTGTTGCTTCACCCTACATCAGCAGATAATTAACAAATCAAAGTTAATAGTTTAAGCCAATTAAGAAGTCAGCAAATTTGAGCAACTGTGGAGTCAAGGTGTGTATTTCCCAGATTGTATAAATCAGTGTGGTAGACTATCAGGGCACACTTACTAACGATGTTTCTTATTAACTACATTGGAAAACCAAAGAAGGGCAAAGCTAATTAACCCTAGAACTAGGGCAAAAGTTAGGATTTGAGAAAAAAGCAGAATGCCAGCTTCTCCCTCTCAAGTTCAAACTGAGGCCACTGTAATTGAAGTACGATGTGCAATATTGCTTGTAAATATTCTTTTTAAACTGCCAAGTAATTCTGGGAGATCAGGGGTAACAGATGCCTTGGTGTTGAAGCCAGTCCGTGCCCAGGCAGAGTCGAGCGTGCCTTCCACCTCTGCTCACCTGGGTCTGAAACGTTCCACTGCTGTCAGCACCGTGGATCGTCATCAATCCCCAGCTAATTCAGATTCCCACTTAACTGGGACACAGGAGCTGAATTAAGAATAAACCTCACTGTTGAGCATTATCCACAGCAACACAGTTTATTTTTATAACTTATTCCAGTTTTAAAAGCATACAGCTGCCAGTGACACACAGGTTGTCCTCTACAGCTCTTTGGTTTACAGCACCAGGCTCATCTGACATTCCGGTTTCTCTTCCCAAGTGCAGGCACAGTCTATTACAGCTGCAAGCATCCCTTTGAATGACTCAGTGCATGAGCTTTACCAGTGAGACTGGAAAAGAAAAAAAATAGCAGCAAACACTGAAGTGTTCATGTCCTGGACCAAATTTTAACGCTTAATCATGTCTTCAGCAAGTTCCACTTTCAACCCGACAGATTTTGACAGACATCGCGGATCATCACGTAGCTGCAAGCAGGATAAAAACGACACCTTGCAGTGAGGGTTGCTGAACTGAGCCAGGGCCAAACCCCAGCCCTGCTGCGAGTCTCAGGACACAGGGCAGACACTGAAGTAAGAGGAGGCTCATACACGTCATGGTAAGAACATAATTGCACACATTCTCAAGTAATCCAAGAGGCAGCTTAATTTACACTGAAGGCTTTGGATGTGGATGGAGGCTTTGCTCTTAGGTTCCAGAAGAAGATAACTCACAGGGGCTTAATTTTCAGATTGTTCTGGAAATCAGGCCCTTTTAAGGGTTCTGGTCTACACCCAAGAAATGAAGCTTCCAAAATGAAGTCTCATTAACATTGTGCACTTTAATTTTATACTTACTGTCATCAACAGCCAAAAAGCACAAAATGTTTTAAATGTGAATGGGAGTAGGACATTGAGAAGGGGCAGTTCACCTTCATGAAAACCAAGCTATAGAAACATTGAAGGGATTGAAATAATTCCTTTCATAGTTAGAAATATGTAAAAATTCCAGCTACAATAATTTTTCATCACCTGTAACTTAAAAGTGTTTTGGTCAGTTTTCTCTAAAGCTTCATCTAAACAGTCTTTGCTTCAGGGCTGAATACAGGAACTTGAAGCCTGCACCAATTTTATGTGGAAAAAATATATAATGGAGCTCAATAGTATTTATAGAAAGTTGCAATTTTGACTCCCTTCCAGGCAGCCAGGCTAGTACAAGGTTAACTCAGAACAACAAACAAGTCAAGTGTGAAGTTTTAAGGCACAAATGCATGTCATGGGATGAGAATACAACTATTAATTCCACCTTGAGAGGGAACTGGCTTGCAAGAAGATTGGAAATAGGTGAAAAGTTCTCCCTGTGAAAGGTGTGTTGTGTACCCAGGTACCTTTTGGGATTCATTGAGCTGCACAGTTCTGGTGCTTTGCTAAAACCCCATCTGCAAACAGCTGCCCTGTACCACCCAGATCTTCAAACATCACATGTCCTACAAAAGGGCTAGGGGTGGTTGCAGGTGGAGACACCCAAGCACTGCAGCCTGTGCACACCACAGCACATGGTTCCTGTCTTCATAGACACCCTGCTCCTTTTCATGTCATTTTTCTAAGTGTATGTGAGTGAAAGAAAAACATTTCATATTAGAACAGGTGACATTTGCTCAGGGAGGAATGTCGGGGAAGATGCAAGATGCTTGTTCCCAACCAACCCTGCCTTACCAGAACACAGCAGCCACAGCCTGGCAGGCACTCGTGGGCTGTGAGGATGTCTTAGGGTGTGCTGGAATGAGCCACCCAATTCCAGCATCAGGCCCATGTGGTTTGGGGAGTCCTCAAAGTATGGGGCTTAAATTTGTATTCTTAAGTTTTAATTACCTTTTTTGACTGTAATATTAGAAATTATATGAAGTATTCACAGTTCAGGGAGGAATTTTACAATATAAGTGTGTTAATTAAAAATTAAAATCAAGAAATAGTAGCTTTTAGTGGAGTAGGTAATGGCTGCATTTGTTCAGCTTTTCTGCTTATTCTTCCAGTGGTTTTCCTTAGTTTTAAAAGTTAAGACATGCTCTCAGTAAAACAAAACATATTATATTGTTGCAGTGGAAGTCCCCACTTAATTCCTTTTGCCACTATTTGCTTTAAAAATAGCTTTAATGGTAAATGAGAGGAAGCTCAAATACACTAGAGTACTAAAGTATTTGTTTAGAACATGAGAATGCATTTTACATGCATCTATTACATGTATAAAGTGCTTTTATTTGCGTTCTAGACTGTGATCCAAATCCATGGACCAAATGCAGTTCCAGGGGTTTTGCACATAGTGCCTGGGCTTATGTGGTTTAAGGAACCAAAAGGGTATAAAGGACAGGAAGGTATAAAATGTCTTGGTTAGGTGAGTTTGCATCCTGTTTGCTCACTAGAGCAAGTATGAAATAGCACAAACCCAGGAATAAATACAGCTGTGAAGTGAAAATATTGTAATACTTTGCCCACTGTGGACATCAGAAGCCTTTGGCAGTGCCAGAGTCCGGTGAATTGTACCTGTGTGGCTCATATCGACACATCCAGATAAAATAACGTAACCATCCCTGTTTAACACAGAGTGAAACACACTCAGAAATGAGAGACCTAACTGGAAAGGGTCAGTTTCTGGATTAGAATACAACAGGCTTCTTATATGTTTTCATTTTCTATTCTAGGGCAACTTGCATTCAAGTTTATAACTTCTTTGATAAAAATTAAATACTTTCTGTGCCTTATTCCTAACCAGTGTATCCCTCCCTTCCTGTTGTTTGGGCTGCATTCTCCATGGTTACCTCACATTACCTCTTCTTCTGTTTATTGGGAGGACAGTTTATGAAATGCAGCGAGCCATGCAACATCCTTTGGAAAGGGTTTGATTTGATGCAAATTTAGTGCTGGGGTCACTCAGAATAGATGGAAGCTCTCAGCTACTGCCTGCCCTTCTACATCTTGGAAGAATCTTGTTGTGGAATGAGTTAATGATGGGAGGCAGCTGCCTTGCTGGGCTGAGACACCTGTCCCTACAGCCCTTTAATCTCTTAGCTCCTTTTGCAGGATTAAACCATAATCCTAAACTAGCATGGCAATCAGCAGGAGGCAGTGACAGAATGCAGGCAGTAGTCATGCTGTCTGTGCTGTTCAGAGGAGGGGGTAATTGATAAACTGGGGCTTTGGGTAAACTGCAGCAGTACAGCCCGAGGAGCAGCAAGAAATACATCCTCAGTCAAGCACAACTTCAATTATAAGTACCATCTTTTTAGAAAAGCAGACTGGAATGAGCAGATTTGTCTTTTATCTGGGGACTTGAAGGTGAACATCCTCCCCTTTGTTTTAGGGAAGCATCTAAGTTGACCTTTAGTCAGTACCTGTTGCAACAGCATTTCACAGAATCAAGTCCCAGAAAACAAATTTATTAGTCTACATTATTCCCAGACAGGTCAGTTTTCTAAGTTTTCTCCAAGTACTTCATCACTGTTTGGGTGTTCAGGGATAGAATAATTTGTACAAACAATGAAAATTAATGTTGGTTTAGGCACCTTAATTCTTCACCTTTATCCCCTGTAAAATGTTTCTAAACACAAAGTTTACCTTGAGTGTCCTCTTTCAGAAGTCACAAATGCACAAAATAATAGCCTTAGGAGGTGACCAAGTATTTGCTTGTCTACACAGCAAATCAGTTCCTGAGCCAAAAATAAAATATCAGGAGCAGTCCCTTACAGCATCTGATTATTTTCTCTTTTCTACTTATATAGAGAAAACATTTAAATATTATGAAGGGCTGAATAACATAAATGCTAGAGGAGGAACAGCAGGTGGTTTTTAAGAGGTTCTAATAAGTTCTTTTCTCACATTTGAAAGGATTCCAGCCATTAATATGAGCTCATCCAGGTTTCAGAAGACTGCTAGAAGCTTAAACAAGTGCACTGAAAAAGTTTGTGTTTGTAAACATTTATTCTTTTGAACTGAAAAAGGCTTGCATCAGCACACATTGTACAGACTTGCAAATTACACAAGTTGAAAAAAGTTTTGTTTCATTTATGTGCAATGAATCTTTAATGTCCAGTGAGCATCTGCAAATGATGAAAACTTAAACTATTAAAAAGGTTTCCAGCACTTACCAAACACAATTATCTTAGCGTGAAAAGGAAGAGAAAGAGACCCATACTGGTGGGAACACAATTAAAGTGCAAACATTTTGTCACTTGTATGAAGATACATAAAGTTTCTTCACACTTTTGTTAAAAAGAAATATTAAAATGTGATTCAGTGAACATTCTTTGTAACCTATTCATAATCCCCTTCTAGTAATTATTAAACTTGTTGGATCAGAAGCAAATTCTTCAAGGGTATTACAAACTTGTAATTTCTTTTGACATTGTTTGAATATATTGCAAAAGACAAGGACCACCTAAGGAGTTAGTTACTAAAATACTCTTTTTTTCTTAAAGAAAAACAGAAAAAGAAGAAAAAAAAAGAGGAAAAAAAGAGGAAAAAAAATAAAGAAAAAAAGAAAAAACACACAAGGGGCAAAGAACAGGTTGACTTGAAGATCTTGGATAGTTTGCTAGACAATGAATATAATTCCTTGAGAATGGTTCTCTTTTCCCCTCCACCAATCCTCAGGTTCCTGCCTTGGAATGGATTGCTGTGTGCTGGCTGTGAAAAGGGATTATAAAATACAAATCTGCATATGGATTTTTATGAACATCTGCTGTACAATAGAACTTTGGATCTGATACAAGATTTCAAAAATATAAAACAAAACTACTATAAAAGTAGGGGGCATTTCAGCAGCATTCCTTACAGAAAGCTGCCTGTCGCAAAGATGATTCCTTGCTATTGTCTGGGAGTAACTCTGCAAATTTTTTTCTTCATCTTGCTGGATTCACTGGGGTATTTATTCTTCAATGGCAAATGTCATGTGACAGAACATCCCAGGAGTCTCTATGAAGAGAACAGAAACCCCATGACATCGAACCAATCGCGGCGGGAGGACATGGAAGAAGTGAAGGCCGAGTGTCCAGCGGTGTCTCTGCTACTGGGAGCTGGCCCTCTCCAGGACGTGGCAGTCGTAGTGCTTCCTGCTGGTTCTCAGGCGGAACTTGCCGACGGCGGCGCTGCTCTGTCTCTTGAGCGCGCTCTGCGCGGCCGCCATGCTGGGGAAGGTGGCCAGCACCGTGTAGGTGGACGCCAAGTCCCCGGCCCGCTCCGGGCCCCCGCTGCCGTCCCCGCAGAGCCGCCGCTGCTGCTGCGCCTGCAGGCACTGGGAATCCCTCAGCCACCGGATCTTGGCACCCACTTTCAACAGTTCTCCGAAGAGTTTCTCTGCTTCCATACGAGTTATGCCTTCTGGCAGCTCAGTAATTTCTAGAACTTTCCCCACAACTGAAAGAAGAAAAACAATGAACCTGAATCGGTTATTGCACTTAATGATACAACATCCTAAATGAAAAATTACTTATTTCCTACTTGTATCTCCAGCTGGCTGATACAAAATCCACAGGATTTGCCTTCCCGATATTCTAGAGAGCCTTTGGTCTCACATTTAGTGCTGCTTACAAATACAATTTGCTTACTTGTACAAGTGTGCAAATAAAAGAGGGTCCTCAGAACAAAGAGGGGAGAATAATAAAATCATCAACAACGTATTTTGCAGCAGGTTTCAGAACTCACTATAGCATCTCACTGGCCTTGTCTGGTAACACTTCACACATCACCGTGCCAAAAAAACTAGTCTGTTTTACTTCAAAAAAAAAAAAATCCTTTCCACTAAATTGTTAGAAAAACTGATTTTTCTGTAACTTTCTGCGAAGAGCTGACAGTAGGTAGCAAAAATTCTCAGTAAAGGTATTAAGATAGATGCCATCAGATTTTATTTGGATGACATCTTTACCAATTCCAATGAGCTAATATGTAGATCTAGTATGTCTCCCACATCCATGTACTTAAATATACTAGAACAGGAAACACTAAGAAAAACAAACCAAAGTGCACCAACTAATTTGTGGTTTTTGACTGTTTTCACTTGTTAGGCCACTAAAAGGAAGCTGGGGTGTGTATAATTAATATTTAATGTAACAATATCATAGAACTTAGGCCCAGTAAACTGACATACTTGCTCTTTCTTTTAGTACTCTCCAATCCTGAACTTCTCTGGTCTTTTCTCCAGCCTTCAAAACTACACTTTCCCTATTTAACTTCTCTTTTCCCCTCTCTCCATGTCTTCCTCTCCATCCTTATGTTTCCAATGTTTGCCACGTCCAATTTCTCTTCGCTCTGGCCCTTCTCACCTGTGCTTTTCTTGTACATTTCCAGCCCACCACCATAATTCATTTTTCTGGAGCCCTATGTCAGTCAGCAATTCTGTACCTGGTTCTCCTGCACCAAGATCTGCTGAAGCAGCCTTCTTTGCTGGTTTCTTTCCCCTGTTTCCATGTCTGTTTCCAGGCTGACACTGGAAAGATTGAGATAAAGAGGGTACTTCAATGACAATCCATCAGTATCTTCAAATTTCTAGTCAGCTCAGTGACAAGCAGTGCAGAGCAATGTCTGGAAAATAACCTGCACTGCCATGGGACAGAGAAGATTTTCACATCCAATTTTAGTTACTGAGTTTGATAATCCTACAGCCAGGCACATTCAGTCCTTCACTACAGAAGAAAGGGAGGCAGTGATGTGGGAAAAAAATCACCTTAAATCATCTTGGAAGAACATCCCCCTGCCCCAGCCATCACGTCCTCCAGCTGGCATTGGGTGGAACTGAGCAAGGTAGAGGCAGGGGGTTTGTGTGTCCCAAAAATTAAAGAGAGGGAAAAACTTTTCAACTTTGCTAACAACAATATTCTGGGTTTGTTTTTCTTAAAAGGAACAAACCCACCATTTGTTTAAAAATTACCGCATGTATTTTTTTTTAGAAATGGTTACTTGAATAAAAGAAAATAGTTTTATCAAAGGGTCCCCTTTAGATTTTTGAATTAGCTAGTGAATTGCTTAAAACCAAAAGCCAAAGTTCAGATAAATGTTTCTCACTTTTTAATACAACAAACAAAAACAATGGGGAGTACTGACATGGAATAAAACTTATTGCAAAGCAAGCACCTTCCACTCAGTTACTCTCCAAGTGCAATAACACATTCCCCTATTTTTGGTGGTTGTAATGGTAGTCCTGAATCGTTTTTTTTTCATTGTTTCATGAGATTGTTCTCTTTTAATACCTGTTGGCTTGTTACTTGTCCACGTAACAAAGATGGATTGTATTGCAGGGGTTGGCCAAGCAATGGGTATCTGGCATCTCCTTAAAGAGAAAGGTAATTAGAAGGGTTTTTCTGTTACAGGAAATCTTCCTCCAAGTCCCTCTCACACTGAAAATGTTACACAGAAGAGAAAGCAGAACTGCTGTGCACAAAGCCGAGTGTCTGGCTGGGCTAACAAACTCAGAGCTGCCCTGACTCCATCAGTGTCAGCCACGTCCTGATCCCAAGGTGAAAAGGTACAAACTTGCTGATATTTAGGGATTACACTCAAAGTTTTTCTTCACTGCAGTCTTAGATAAGTCCTTCCATTTCAAAATGAGCTTAATAAGTCTAAAGCTCCTCTCAGCATGCTAATTTAGTAATTTCATGGTTATAGCTCTGATTAGAGCCAGGTCCATCTTTAGATTCCTATTTGTTGCAAGGATGCACAAAGACAATGCACTAGAAGTTTGCAGTAATCACAGCAGATTAACGGAGCTCAGAGGTGTGCTTCAAACAGCCCACCTGGAATTTTTACAACATCAGAATACAAAGCAATGACAAAGATCATGCAACAAATAAGACAAAGACAAGAAAATAAGGTTCTCTTTATCAATAACAGAGACATACAGAATTTTTTTAGTTTTGCTTTAAAGTAAATATTTCTGTAAAATGGACCTGTTTATTTTGAGTTTGAGAATTTTACCAGGATATTTTTGCTCACTGACAAAAGGGGTTTATATCATTGTATTATCAACTATCCCAACTCAGTGAAAACTCCCTATTTTCTGTTTTTCTGTTGACATGGCAGCAGAAGATTGAAATTCTTCTACAAGGAATTTTTTGTGTCCTTGGGTGGGTCCTATCTGAAACACTAACTGAGGTACAGTCCTGGCTAGAGGCTCCATCCCATCATGCCTGTTGTTCTACAGAGGAATGAAGAATACATGCTTAGGCAGTGATGCAGTTCAGTGCGTTATCAATTAATGATTTATGGTTAAGACTTGAAGCTAGATTCTAGCAAACATTTTATTAATATTTTCAATGTTGAAATGGGAAATGTCACAATATGAGAAAGCCAGTGTGCTAGAGAAGCACATTAATGAGGAGATGAGAAGCCTTTGAAGATGTGGGGGACAGTACTAGTGCAGAGTGATAAGGTGAAATTTTAAATAATGTTTGAGTGAATAATTTTTGTGATTCTGCTTCAACAGCAATACTACTAAAGTGAGCTACAACTCATCAGAAAATCCTCACAGAACTTGTGTTTTAAAACATTCAAATAGAAATCACACACGCATTTTAGTTAACTTAAAGTATACCTTGTCCAGGGACAAAAGGTCTAGAAAACTGGGACACGATAGAAAGAGGTGTCAGTGTGGGACGGATGTTCTTCATGTTGGACAGCTGGGCTGGTGCTGGCGATTGGGCTGGTGAGGTGGCAGGGCTGCCCAGTTGAGGACTATGCTGCAGCTGGAATAAACAACACCTTAGTGTTTCAAAAAGTACTACTTGAACAAGCTGAACAGCACCCACAGCCTTCAAAGATTTAAATGAAGATAAAATAGCTCTAGTAAGTGTAATCAGAGCAAGATTTTTATTCCCCAAAAAGAACTTTTGAAAAAAGACAGAATTTAGGCATATTTTAAGTCATGCTGGAGAAGCAAACCAGCACCTCCTACCTGTGCAGCACCGTCTAAAGTGCTGAGTTCCGTGGCCTTGTGCCCGCGGGGGTGATCACAGTAGTACTTGCCGGGTTTCCTCTGCGGCGGTGCCGGGTTCCGCGGCGCGGCGCTGCCGGGCACGTTGAGCTGCATCATCACCACCCCCCCGGCGGGCGGGGGCGGCACGGCTGCAACACAGGAGCGCCGGGCACCGTCAGCACAGCCCGCTCAGCGCCACGCGGAACGCGCCGGGAAAAGGGGAAACAACACGCGGAACATGTCTGCCTAAAGAAGCTGCTGATTCTAGAAAACTGGAGCAGTATTTTCTGTACAATTACATTTCCGCTATCAGCCACACCTGCAATAGCTAACTTAGAGAGGGCTTCCTAAAAGACATAGTGGAGCCACTGAAACTCATTGCTGAGAATCTTTTTGAAAGAAATCACTCTATTTATTACTAGTTGACAGTATTCAACATTCACTGCAGTTTCTATCAGAGCACCGTGTTGCAGAATGTGATATTAAGTGAAAATGTGCTTCATTGAAAAATAGAAGTTTCCTAGTTTTACATGATGTACAGCAATGCAGACTCAAAATGTTTTCTTTGATACGATGGCATAGATCAGAAAGACCTGGAATCAACCTTTAGCCTAGGCAGGCTTACCCTCACTTACAAGTTCTCCCCAGGAATGCTTTTCTGGGCAGACACTGCAAACTGATCCCCATGCCCTGTCCCACTTGGGTCCTGTGGTAGCCACAGAAACTCCAGAGTCAGGGGAGAACACCTCAACATCCAGCACTGTTGCACGAGGTTTCACACCAGGAGCTGTAAGGAGAGGCTGCCCAAGAGACAAACCATCTCCCCACCCTGCCCCAAGTAATTTATATAATGCCCTTTTTATTTGTAAATGGTTGTTTGCAATTTCCTTCTCTGCTCTACCCACTTTTTACAACATTTCTCAGAAACCACGATTAAAACACACAGTTTAAACATCATTTAATCATCCAGAAAGCAGGATTCTGCAGTCTTCTTAATTTACTGTCATAGCATCAAGCTACAGATTATAAAATGCATTCATCTGGTGTATTTTATAATGGGCTGTTGTTTTCAGTACCCCTGGGCTCCACAAAAAGAAAGAGGCTTCTTCAAAGATCAAACCAAACTATGTAGAATAAGAAATACATAACATTAAAACTACATTAGCTTTTGTAAATTGCATTTGGAAATATTTATTACATGGTTAACTGAATTAACAATGTTTTCACATCTATACTTTCTTTTTAATGGCAAGAAGTTTTACCCAGGTGTTACAGATTGCAATTGAAGCATCAGGTATCTGGCCAGCTTTAGCAGAGGATATAAATTAAGGATTCCCTGCAAAAGCCACATTGTGAATATTTCTGTTTTGTTGCACAGCAAAATAAAATACAACTCTGTTTATGACTGCTACATAACCAGAATAATAAAGAATACAACAGTTTTCCACTGGTAAAGCCATAAACTTATCTAGTCCCTATATGTAAACCTGAGATATTCCAAACACCTATATACACACTATGTCTAGCACACAAAAATTAGTTTCATTTTAATATTGTATGCATATATTGATATATTTTATAAATTATAATAATTTACAGCTTACTGGTTTATATACAGTATTTCATTCTGCAACACTCTAGCATACTCTTTCTGACTTATCTCTGTTCTGTGAGAATGGAACACCCAAAAAAACCATGTTTGTCTTTCAGACACATCTATAGCACCATCTCTAAAAGAGTGTCAATCTAAAATGCAATTTAAACTGCAAAAGAAAACTTTATGCATTCAGAAAATCATGTTTTTTCTTTTGCTTCTAATCCCCCAGCATTTCAGGAAATGAAAATAAATGGAATTCTTTTCCTAACCAAGCATCCTGACACAATGAAGTGAGTAGGTTTAATTAAGTCAGTTTGCAGACACTTCATGACCTGTCAAATCCCATGAGAAGTGAAACCCAGAAATCCTTCAAAGCCTCCCCAGCTTTACAGTCTGGTCCCCTGTAACACAACTCTGCTGCTTGTCTGTGGGCCTGCTCACTGGCCCTACCTCAGAGGCCTCCATTCACCATCTCAATGTCTTCACTTGCTGAAAAGCACAAGTTTTGATTTATTCCCCAGAATTTGCTTCCTCCTTCCTGAAACTTCCTTAACTCCCAGTTTACAGGTCTGAACTAGGCCATCAAAACTGCACAAACCCAGCACTTCCAGGATAGATAGGAGGGCAGAAAAACAAACTAATGCAAGGCCCCCTTTAGACATTCTGAAATGACAATCTTCCAGACTTAAAGCCAAACAAACTTGAAGCAAAATGGAAACCAAACCAAACCTGCCCATGAATTGCTAATCCAGCTATCTTGCCACTTAACTTCATGTTATCTATTTACTAATAAACAGGTTCAAAAAACACTTTAAAGATAAATGTTTGTAAGAAACACCATATCTGTAGCAGAATCTAGGTCATTGATCTAGGGTTGTTTAATCTAGTGCTTGCTTGCAAAATACTGAGATAGCAGAATTTGAGATTATCCCTTTTTTACCAAGCAAGCCTCTAATGTATCAAATTCCCTAATAGTAAATAAAGACCGTGCCACTGTGGCCACAGGATTGTTCTGGAATCTCCTGCTTGGTGGCTAACCCTAGTGGTCTTATTTTCCTGACCAGTCCATCATCAATTTTATGGTTGGAATTTCAGAGTTTTAAGTGTTTGGATATTAATATTTATAAAGGTTTCATGGATTGACAAGGTCTATGTCAACACTGCTTTCAAACACATTGAGGCTTCTGTTTACACACCTTCTAAAAATGACTCAAGTATTCTGTAGATGAAAACTTTCTGAACCTGACTTCAATGTTTCTGCTGAGTAACATTTACCTGCTGAGGGTGGCCTCCAGGCTGCCCCCATGAGCCACTGTTTCACTTAAATTCCAATTTATAATTTTAAAACATACAATAATAGCAGTACAGATGAAGAATTAAAAAAAAAAAAATCAGAGATGGCACTCAAGTTGCAGTTGTTCTAGCACTTAGCCATGAAACCAATCTGGAAATTTACAGCATGTTCTAGACAGAATGACTTAGATGAAAACCCCAATAAAATATACCTTTTTTTGGCTGCATGATGGAAAGACCAGTGGGTGAACTTTTACATGATGAGGGTGGAGACACTATGCTGTAGTGCACAATGGAAGCAGCCTGCTGTGGCTTTGACTTGGATGAAGGTGGCAATAATGTAGGAGGTGATGGCTTCTGACTTGAATGGTTGCTATAAACTATGAAAGTAAAAGCAGTAAATAAGGCTGCCATAAAAACAAAACACCCCACACAGCTTTGAAGTTCCTTCAGCTTTCCAGCAGGTCAAAAAGCTACCCCACAATGCTCGGTTTTCAAACTCCTCTCAAGAAAATCACTGCTCCAACTCTGTTAACTGAAATCTAGAATGGTTCTTGAGGAGACGAGCCAAGTACGCTGCTTCCAAAATGCACCTCACTCCTTCTGTCAAACAGAAACCCAAATCTCAAAGCTTTCAGACCCATCTGGCTATTCAGAAAAGGATGGAAGTGATTCTGCTGCCAATGTATGGTACCCATGTCTGTCTTAAACCACCAGTAGATGTGCAAGGTATGTATGGTATTGGATTTTAAGAAAGTAACTCAAGATATTTCAAAGATAAAAAAATTTGAGATTTCAAATTCATCTGCTTCAGCGTTAAAAATGGAAAATAAATTCAAAAATTGAACAAAAGAGGAAATAGAATACAGCAGTTAATTCTAAATCAAACCCTTCACAGCAAATATCTGATCACCCAGCATAATAATAGCTAGACATTTTTTAAGCTTTTCAAAAAAAACTTTGTTCTCCCAACCTGCACACTGCTGTCCTTGAAGCTGCTGTGAGTTGCATGGTGATGATGTTCTAGGAAACTGTATCTGCTCTGATCCAGGAGGCTGCAAATATCCTACAGATGAACTGTAATAACAAAAAAAGAACATGACTAACAGGCATTTATGCTGCACTTATTTAATCACGACTTCTGCATTTGCTGTGTACATGTACTGCAAATCACTGAGCTTTTGTTAATTTTAAATCAGTAATATTCCCACCTACCCCGAATTCATTCATTCTTCAGAAGACTGAAGCTTCCCACCTCTTCCTTAGCAAAAACACGTGCCCTGCCTACACTGAGAAACTGTATTAATTCACCTATTTTCATATTCTATTTTTGTGTCCACAGCTCTATATCAGCATAAAGACATGCAGCATAATAATAATAAAAAGACAGTTTGTTGTCTTGCTCACTGCAGCAGAATTAGGGGTCGGTTACGAGATCCCCAGAGCCCCTGCCATGAGGATTTGGGATGCAATCCCTCAGCTGGGGGCTGAGCAAAGACAGCTCTGCCCCAGCCCACAGAGGAGATGGTTTTTCCAGAGGGGGGTGGGAGATGGAACAGGACTCCAGGGGATAAACAACCATTCAGTTGCTTGCAAAATGTAGGAAAAGGATAACTTTAAAAGTTTATTTATGCTAGGTAGTTTTTCAGGGTAATCAGGGAAAACCAGGTAACAGACACAGTTAGATTCTATTTTACAACTATTGCTCAGCCAGAACATCAGGTTGGTGGACCATAATCAGAACAGTGCCTATAAAATCTTGTACTAACAGATAACCATTATGAGAATAAAACAATTCCTTCAGATTGTGGGGAAAAAAAAAGTAGGTTTAATCCTCTTGGACCTACTATTTTTACCTATGTTGTCAAAAGTTTGTTCCATCCTTTGTCCCATAGGTCACTTATATAATTTTAATTTAAAGATTCCTTTTCATTAAAGCAGACAAAACCAAGTGAAAACTAACACAGATGCTTTCACACAGCTTCTGATCTGCCTACTGATTCTAGTTTTCAGCAGTGACCTGAAGGTTTGACATTCAGCTCCTGCAGAACAGCACTCTGCTCTCCTTGTTCAAGTGCTGCAGCATAACTATTCTGATGAAAGCAAATGCTGTCACTGGCTGCTAGTTTGCTCTGAATTCCTAATAAATGAGAGGGACATTCTAAATTACACAAAAGATCAAGCAACCAAACTTAATTCAAGAAAAGTCTAGAATTATGCCTACCTGTGACTTCACTGAATCTCAAATATAAAACAGAAAAGGACTAAAAAACCTTCAGATACAAAGAACAGGAATCCAGATTTATGTAGACAAAACCATGCGGCGATGACACAAATACTACTGAGGTCTGCACTCTCAAAAGGATGAACAAGCTTCCAACTGTTGCTGCTTGTTTAAAAGCTTCCAGGTATTTTTAAATGCTGCACATTTGTAAGTTCAAAAAAAACTCGAGAAAGAAAAATTTGTAAGAAGCATGAATCCTAATGAATTCTCCTAGGTACTTGCCTATCTGTTCTCAAATAGACTGCTTTGGGGCACAGATGTATATTCAGGGAGGGCTGTACATGCAGACCAATTTGCTGCTACCAAGGTAGGTAAAAAAAAAAAAGAAAAGAAAAAAGGTTATTTATCAAACAAAAGCCAAGTTTCTACACTTGTTTCACACCCAGCTTGGTGCCAGCAGGCCTCATCTACAATACAAAGTGAGCTAAGCCTTCTCCATGCGAAGTTCCAAAAAAGAAGTCAGTCTTTTTCTGGGATTCAAATTATTTTTCCTCTACACATTATTAATGTAGTATCTTTGTCAAAACCAGTGAATATGGATAGTCAAATATTACTGCAGAAAGACTGAACTGCTGAGCACACTGGTGTCTCCTGGGTAAGAAATGGAATGCAGAAAATTTAAGAGGTGGAACTGCAGTAAAGTATTGCTGAAAGTGCTATGGGGACAATGTTTTCCAGTCCAACAAGTGTGTCACGGTTAAAGCAGTACTGCTTGTTTCACTTAATTGCATAAAAGCAAAAAATAAATAGAATGCGTGTAAAGTAATAG
This sequence comes from Hypocryptadius cinnamomeus, assembly GCA_013400635.1. Lineage (NCBI taxonomy): Eukaryota > Metazoa > Chordata > Aves > Passeriformes > Zosteropidae > Hypocryptadius > Hypocryptadius cinnamomeus. The sequence continues at coordinate 36,667 of VYZP01013979.1, forward strand.
TTTTAATATTTGCAGTATTAAAACCAGATCCTGTCAGTTCTAACAAAGCCACTAAGCCCAGCTGCTGAGAAATCAAGTATCAGTTAAACTTACCTTAGATTGTTCTGTTGACCTGATGGAATGACACTGTAGTAGACTGGCATTCCTGTGGTGGGCAGTCCTTGGCTGGACTGACTGGGAATTATAACAGGCTGCTGATATGTCTGCTGGGGCACTGCTTGGGAACCTTGAGGCACCGAAACCTGCAATGGGCCACACAGAAAGATTTTATCCTGCAGACAATGCTTCTGCCTCTTGACCATCATCCAGTTGATATTAGAATTTAAAAATAACCCCAGAAACTGAAAGATCTCCTGGAATTCTCTAAATCCAGAATAATGGTGGTAACAGTAGCTAAAATAACAACACCATATTAAAAAAAAAAATCTTTACATCTTCTTCCTCCCAAATGGAAATGTTGGCTCCAATGGACTCCATGAATTAACAAGATATTTTCTCTACAACAGAAAGTGGGGTGGTGGGAAGGAAACCTTCCAAGCTTTTCTTCTTCACCCTCTGAACTGCAACTGACACAGCACTTGGCTTTCTACAGCACTAGAACTTGTGCACTTGTGACAAGTTCTTGTTTCTTCTCACTTCAGTTGTGGGTTTGTATCTTTAGCTTCTGTCCCCAAAGTCACCTTTGGCACCTGCTTGCAGCTTTCTACCATTTCTACCATAAAGCAAAGGAGTTTAAGAAAACCCCAACACTCAAACCCACAAAGAGTCATTAGAAAGTTATGAATACATTACCCACCTGATAAGATGGCACTGAGGGATATGGAACAATCACACCTTGAATTTGATTCCCAATGTTGTTGTGTTGGCCACTGACTAGATTTTGATTCTGAGACTGCTGAACTCCAACTAAACCCTGGTAGTTTTGCTGCTGGTTGGGCAAAATCTGGTAACCTGAAATCATACATTTAAATCTTACTTTGAAATAATGAACACATTTTAAGCATAGTTGCCTATTCAAAAATACACGTGTAGCATTTTCCAATGGCTTGTTTAATCTGGCAGCTTCACAACAGTTGAACTTATCATGCATATAAAAAGAAGCCAACATTAAAATTAATAGATTTACTCATTTGGATTCAGCATGAAATATTATCCATACTGTTTGCAATGCCGCTCCCACATGCGTGCACTATTCATTTACACTCTGGCTTACATGCATGAACACCTTGATTTGAAAGCTGGAAGCACTTGAACAAGGCATGCTGGACAGGATCAAACACAGTTCATTGTCTGGTATTGTGAACAAGGCCATTCCAGGTACTTCGCTTTGAAAATTCTACATATGCAAAATTCAGCTTGGGCCTCAGGTGCCCCAGGGGTCAGAGCATCTTGACTGCAATTCAAAACTAAATCAGACTTCAGGAAAATTTGCCTAAGGCCTGTGTGCAAGTCCTTTCCAAAGGGGCAATTTCTTCTGAAATCTGTAATGCTAAAACCAACTGGGGACTGAGAAAAATTTTCCAAGTTCAAGCCATATTGGTACATAGTGGAAGATATTTTATATTCAAAGTTATCTTAGGGACACAAAGAAAGATTTTCTTATTTACCCCTCTGTAGTGTCTCTAAAACACTTTATTATTGCTTAAACTAAATTATTATTGCTTAAGGTATCCTCTCCTATCTTTCAAAAATTGCCTAAAAATTGCCCCACCCAGCCCCAAAACCCAAACCAAAACACCCCAAGCATGAGTGCCAAACAGGAAATTTGTGCATTTATAAAGTCAAACCTAAACTCCCCCTTTCCTCTTTTTCTAAAAAGCATTTCGCAGGTAACTGCTACCATGATCCAAACACATGCAGAACACAAGTTCTTTTTCTCTCATGTTCCATCATACAGGTGTGCACTACTTACCACATCAGCAAAACCCCAACACAGTCAGTGTTTCTGAGACAAAGCCAGTTATCCCTCCAGAATAACAAAACTGGGCTTGTCAAGATGCACTGACGGCAAGAAGAGTCTGTGTTTGAGTTGGACACATTCACAGCCCACTGACCTTGACATTCCCCATGCTCCCTACCTTGGCAAGGAACTATAATAGAGCAAATTTAGCTGCAAAAACTCCCTTGGGTTTTCTTTAAACTGTGCTAAAAAAAGGCTCAGTCTATTCTGAAAGTAATCCAGTTAACATAAAACACCTTTTTGTGAGCAGCACCCTCCAATGTTCATTGATTTCGTCCACACAGAACAATGAACATTGTGCACTAACAGCCTCAGCAGGCTCTCTATAGAAATTGCAACAATGAACACCAAAAGAAGATTGTTCATATTATCAAATATTGCTTCAGAAAATTAAAGGGAAGAAGATTCAGTTTGTTAAAACCAAGACAGCTATTCATTAGAAACACACAACACTATAAATATTTTCAGAGGACTACACAAAACTTCAGAACAATACATGCTTGAAGTAGGATTAGTACTTGGAATTTTTAATAACTTAAGTTTGAACTGTGCACAAAATGCCCTTCATATCTGTAATATACAAAATGCTTTAGCATACTTTGTTATAAAGTGGTCTATGGCCCCTAAAAGCAGCAGAATGGGAGGTTGTGCTGTGACAGTGCACCTGCAGTCTGAACCCCTCATGTCCCAGAAACTGCAGTGGACCCGTGAGTAGCTCTGCAGCCTTTTCTGGCACTTGCAGAGACAGATACAATCAATTCTGCAAGCAGAGGGAACTGGAACAATACAAATTGGCTGCCACGAAGGTTCCCCAGAGCGCTCCAAAGAATGCTCTATTTTTAGCTGCAGTTTCACCTCTGCATAGAGTGGGCTGACAGAAATGCAGCACTCAGCACAAACCCCACACCTGCCACAGCAGATTGCCCCATTACACAGAAATACTCTGAAACTGGAGGTAAAAATAGGAGCAGGTTTCTTAATATTTACATAATTCAAAAGAAATCACAGTTAAGATAAGAAAAGTTAACTCACAGAATATAGAAATACATTTTTTGAATAATGCATTAGGAGTGAGAAACAGTGTTTATTGAAGAACAGAAAAGCAAGTACAAGCACTCGGTTAACTGGGAGTTGATGAGCTTGGTTATGACTATTGCAGCTACAGCTACTGTTGCAACTGGAGTAGTTTTATCCCTGGCTTGTGAAGCAGAAGCCAGTTGAACTGCAGCTGATGTTCCTTCAGGAACTGTAGTTCAGACTGGATTTTTAAACAACCTGGAGTTAGGTCTCATGGTAACTGGGCTCACATTAACATGGCAATTGGAAATGTTTTTTTTCTTATGGAGAGTTTTCTTCTCCCAACATCTTTTGGGCAACAAAAGCATTTTTATTAAAAGTGAACCCCCCAAAATATTTCACCTGAAACCCCTTTAAAAAGGAAGCCAGGAAGCAGCTGAAAAAGAGACCGGTTCACTGTGAGAAATGTAAACCTCTCAGACAGTGTTACGGCCCCGAATCCAACAGCTCATCAATAAAGTCAGGCCACTCCTTGCATTAGACCAGAAGTGGCTGCAGTTGCCATGCTCTCAGAAGCTGTCATCTTTTATCTGAATTTGTGTTTGCAGAGTTATTTCATAGTTAGTAACCACTTCCTGAGATGAACAACCCCCAGGGCTTTTATGTAATGCAAGATTTGTAACTCTCATTTTTGCCCAGCCACTTTGCTGTATGAGCCAAGTAATGTGGTGACTTTGTCCCAAAACCACACATTGCTAATAAGCATCAACCACTTCAGGTGTAGCTTTATGTCAAATTAATACAAATATCAATGGTTTAAAATAAATTACAAGGGAAAGAATTTTCAAATACACCATCTTATGAGGTATTTCCAGAACACATAAGACATGGAACCATCAGTTTCTAAAATGCTGATTCAAATTTGCCTATAAAGCATTAAATGAGAACCAGCAATGGCCGGAGAGCAATTTGGAGATTTTAAGGTAACACTAATTATGCAGTTTCTGGTAAGATCCTTCTTTCTCCCATATAGTGCTGGTAAACACCAAGTAACCCAACCCTGAACAGAATTATTAGCTGGACCATCCCCATACTACCTAAACATGATCCCTTGATGTCAGAGTGCAGGTACTGGGCATATGATCAAAGCAGTAGAGCAGCTGTCTGCACAGCTTGCTTATTTTAATTCTTCCAGGACAGAGAGGGAGTTTATCTGCTGATGCTTTTCACCCACAGTGAAATTCAGTTAAAGTATAAAGAGCTAAAAAATACAAGAAAGGAACTTACCTAATAGCAACCAGTTCATCCCTTTGCACCTTATCACCCCATGCTTTCCAATTCAGACTGGTTTGTTTGGGTACAAATGTACACTGAGCTCTCTGAGTTGGGGAGTTTGTGTGCTACTCACACAGGGTGTCCCCACAGTGGGAAGTAATCCCCCTTGAGCCTCAGACTTTTTGCTATTAAGTAGTCTAGGTATTAAAAATTCTGAGGAAGGAAAGCAGGTTGTGTAATAGAGCTGGGTAACACATCTCTAACACCAGTGGATAACAGAAGCTGCAAAACCAAGTAATTTGTTTTCCTTAAAAAAAAAATCCTTGTCAACTGAACCCTGAATAACTCCATCAAGTGTTGCTAGTATTGGAGCACTTCCTAGAAGAAGTGCTGAAGAGGAGCTATCCCTCTTACATGCTGCTTCATAGGACATAAATAAATCTAGTTAATATTTGTAAAAGTTCATCTTCCGTCCTGTTTCTGTAGAGACACATAGAAGGGGCAAGGGAAGGAATTAAAAAGACCCTCCTGAAGGAAACTCAGAAGGATGTTATGTATTCAACTGAGAGCTGGTATAAAAGCCTGGTCTTTAAGGATCTCTGCCTCCAATCATCACTAGTTAGTTACTTCTGAAAGTTTTGACCATTAGTCAAGATATTACTGAGAATTAAATTTGTTTCAGGAATACAAATCTTATTGAAGAAGTCATAACAGTATTTTGAAATACAGAGTGTGAGAATAATGGCAGCCTACAGTCAAAATCTGTAAGGAAAAAAAAGACAAGAAGAAAGGAAGGAGATGGAAATGAAGCTTGCTAACATTCATAGAAGGGCAAGTCAGTTGAAAAGTCTTTACTAAAATAGGTAACCACATTATATATTCCATCCAATACCCTGATACCTTTAATCATAGGACAGAAAGACAGAGTGAAACAGTATCACCAATATCTTCTGCACAGCACTCTTTTCATGCCACAGCATCTAAGATTAGCATCTTTAGCTCAGAACTTTCAGTTAAGATACATCTCTTTAATGTTACATCATTTAAAGGCACTAATTTATCTTACTTTGCAAGTTAATCAAGTTATTAGTTACTAGGTTACAAATTTTTAAAACTATTAACTTTTACATTTTAAAAACCCTGTAATTAGAGTTACAGCATGAACCACTCAAAGGAATGGCTTGAATCCCAAGTTTCATGCACAACTGCCTGAAATTTTTCCACCTTAGGTTAGTTACACTTTGTATTCTACATTTGTTCCTCTACTTTATTTCAAATTTTGTAGCAAAGTAAATTTAAAATGAAAAAGCGGGAGAAAAACCACCCCAAGTGCTCTAATGAAATGCTGAAAGAGTTGAACAAACCTGTCTGCTGGCCAGGCTGGGGCAGGGCCTGGCTCTGCTGCGTGCTGTAATGGACAGAAACAGGGCGGTACTGCTGGCTGGAGTGCGGGTACTGGCTGGGGGTACAGTAACAGGGTGGCATCTGCAAAGCAACAATCTCAGGGTCACTACCTGCATGCAGCTTTAGAGAAGGCAGACATCTAAACACAAAATCCATAAAACAAAGAAGCAAAATTTATTAAAAGGTGCAACGGATGTTAAATAATTCAGGGATTCAAAAATCCCTTACACTATATAACTTCCCTCTTTAACATTTCTCTACTTTCCTTGTCGAAAGTTTACTTTCCTCAAGTAAACTGAAGTCATTCATTACAAAACACATACCCAGAAAAGACCCCAACCCCAGAACAAAAGCAGAGCTGCAGCTCCGCAGGGAGCCCCAGACAGTGTGAACAGGTGCTGAGCAGAAGAGCAGGGTCAGTTTTCCCCCCAGCTTTCGGGAGGCCGTAGGGTACCTGTGGCACGGGCTGCTGCACGTATCCCTGCTGCGGGAGCACGNGGGGCTGCAGCACCACGCCGGGCTGGAACAGCGCCGGGCCGGCATCGGCGCCTTCGGCCGGGGGCTGCCGCGCCAGGCTCAGGTGGCTGAACTGCGATCCCAGGTTGTCTTGCTGCAGGCGTGGGGAAAACAGGAAAAGCTACGTTTGCAAAGGCACGTTCAAGGAAAAAGAAACAAAATAGCCAAACACTTCAGTAAGTTTCGGACAGCGCGTCTCACATTACTGGGCAGTAGCAACAGCGGCCAGAGAACAACAGCAAAAAGATGGAACAGTAGCAAATTATCTTCAGGGCTGACAGCAGGAGAGAACATCCATGTTCAGACTTCACTCTTTTCACTGCAAATATTTTGCCTTTTGGATTACATCTGCCTCTATCTACTTATTGTGAGAATTCATTTGTCAAAAAGAAAGTTCAGAATTTGTGTCACTAGCATCTTCTGATTGAACTCCAAAACTTGAGTGAAAACATCTAACCCCAGTTAAAATAGCAGGATGCATTAGGATTGCTGAAGTAAATTTTTGCTTTTAAGAGTTTAACATAATGAGGTACTAGTCCTGAGTTAAAAGGTACATTCCTCTAACTTAGTTATTATCCTACATGCAGAGATTAATTATATTTTCATCTCAAATCAAGTAACAACATCGAGAAATGTGTTCCAGTAGCTACCCTCTATCTGTGTTTTATTAACATCTGAAAGGATCCACTGATGGCACTCTGCAATGCAGGGGTCCTGTGGAACCTGAAACTTCTGTTACTGTAACCCCAAGCTCCTTTTCTTAGCAAGCAATTCAGCATGAAATTAGCAACATCCTGAAAATTAGAAGTGATCACTAACTAGTATTGCTTGTTTTTTGCTAAACAGGAAGATTTGGTTCATGCTTCGAAAGTGGACTCTCCAAACATGCAGGTACATTAAAACTATTTCAAGACCACTTGGTCTTAGATCATCCTGAAGATAGGAATTAATCAAGAGAAAGTAAGTGCAAGCTCCATCTTTCACTGATTAGCTACATTCACATTTTATCATGTTATGGTTTTTTTAGTTTTCAAGCTAAAGATATTATTAATTACTGTCGGAAATATGAATTTGCACCTAAAACTTAATTGAATACACCTTTCATATTTAGTACATCTTAAAAAGCCTTATTTTCATTAGGTAGTAATCTGACTTTGGTATTTCATTCCTTAATGGTGCCTATTAAATGTAACTATAATGCTTTCCTACATTACATTTTACATTCTGCTTTTCCAAATCCTGACTTTGAGGAGGAGATATTGCATGTGAGTTTATCTTAGCTCTAAATATGTCTGAAGGACAAACCCAAGCCACACCACACCGATTTCTGTTACACTACCAGTGTAAGTAAAGTCTGACCTGGTCGCTTTGTCCTGCAGTGACAGGTATGGTACAAGCAGGACTCAGCTCTGGAACATGGCATTCCCAATAAATGGAGAAAGCACTCTCCTGGTGCCAACTACAGAGGTGTTATACTTGGAATACAACCCAAGACCATCAATCCTTTTCATTATGTTACATAAGTTACCATCAGCAGGAATAAATTTTTGAAATTGCCAGGGCACTTAGTATTGGAGCCCATTTCCTGAATGTGAAGTGCTTTGAAATTACTACAAACAGGAAGGAGTTTCCTTCTCTGCTTTAGCACCCATTCAAACTCTCAATTAACTTCAGAAGCAGCATCCCTTTTGAATTCAGCTTAAACTCTATTTATTATAAGACATTTCTGATTAATGTTGAAAATTAGCTGCTGTACAACACTGTGATGAGTTAACCTTGGCTGGCTCCTAAGTGCCCCCCAAGTCACTCCATCCTTCCTCTCATCCTTAGCAACATGGGCAGAAAATATGATGAAAGGCTTATGGGTCAAGAAGAGGACAGGAAAATCATTCATCAATGACCACCACAGGAAGATTAATTCATTTATGCCAATTAATAGCAGAGCAGGATAGTGAGAAGTAAACACAAAACTAAAACCAGCTTCCCTCAACCCCACTGCTTCTTCCCAGACTCAACTTCACTCCCAAATCTTCTACCTCCTCCTCCAAGTATCACAAGGGATGGAGAATGGGGCTTGTGAATGGTTCCCGGTTATGTATCTACTGCTTCTTCCTCCTCACTCTTCTGCTCCAGCATGGGGTCCCACCCATGGGATACCACCCTTCACAAACCTCTTCCATGTGGGTTCTTCCCAAAGGCTGAAGTCCTTCAAGAGTGGAGTGCCCTAGTTTGGGTCCTACCAGAAAACCTGATCCTGAAGGCTCCAGCTTCCTTCAGAGCACCTGTGGGATGCTCCAAGGGCTGCAGGGTGGATATCTACTCCACCATGGTCCTTCATGGGCTTCAAGGGGAGAATGAGAATCTGCTTCACAAGAGTCTCCTCCTATGGCTGCAGGCTCTGCTCCAGCACCTGGAGCACCTCTTTGCTTTCCTCCCTCTGGCCTCAATATCTGTGGAGTTGTTTCTCCCTCACACCCTTTTCCAAGCACACTCAGAGGTGCCACCAGTGTGAATGACTGACTCAGCTTGGGCTGTGCAGGGCCAGCCCTGGAGCTGCCTGAAATGGGCTCTGTCCAACATGGGGCAGCTCCCAGTCTGTTTTCCCAGAAGCCATCCCTGCAGCTTCCTGCTCCAAAACCTTGCCACATAAACTCAACACAAACATGCACTCAGTAGAGTATCAGAGCAGACTTTGACCTGTTCAGATCTCCCTAGTTCAATCCAATCTAGGTCAGATTCTCCCTTCTCTCCTTTACTAAGTTTCAGTTTCACTTTGTGTGACTTTTCTTCTTTCTTCCTGGTTTTTGATAGACTAGGATATTTTATTTCCAGCTTCTACTTATTAAACAATGGATACTAGAGAAGTGGGAGTGTTGAAAGTTCTACCAAAGAGGCTACATTAAGGTAACCAGAAAAAAATCAGAGCAGCTGATGATCCCTCAGAATGTATTAAGGTTCAGCAGAAGAGCGAGCAGACAAGGAAACAATAAGAAGCAATGGAAAGAGGTTAATCCAGAGACACAAAAAGGTACTGACTGGCTAATGAAACAGCACTGAAAAACTTCCTTCACAAAGGGAAGGGGAAACAATGTATCTCAAATATAGAGATCTATAGATATAGCCTTAATTGCACACATTCCTGCTGAACATGAAATGTTCCCATCTTGGGCACTCAGGTGCTGTGCCACTGAGAGCCAGTCACTACCCTGGTGTCACACAGCACTCAAACAGCCAAGCAAAGGCCAGCACCAGCAGAGAGGAGCCTGTGCACGGAGCAGAGAAGAGAAGGTGTAATACCACAGAGAATTGCTGTGCAGAGGAGGCTGGCAGGAGCGGGGGTGGGTACGACACTGCAGAGTACTGGACAGGCTGGGAGGAAGGCTGCAGAGCCCGCAGAGGCTGCAGAAATAACAGGGTTATGAACAAGGTTAACACCAGAGTAAGGGAAGTGAAAACAAGTCTTTTGTAACAGAGAAAAGCAACTGTGCTCCAGAAGAGCAACTCGCTCCAATCTCAGAAACAGAATGGATACTTCTTTTTTCTTAAGCCTAAGACTGCATAGAATGAAAACAAAAGTAACTCTGAATATCTGTCTCCCAAAAGACATCCATTGCTTTATTTGTTATACACTATATTAGCTATGTCAGCAAATTGCTTCTATTTAACATTTACTGTTTCCTTCAGAGAGACTAAAAATTCCACATGCATTTTAAACACAAGCTCTTTCAAAGCATCTAAAGGCAGAATGTATTTACTAACCATGGATTCAAACATACTACTTTCATTTATTCAACAGTACTAAAATATTTTCTCTAGATAGTTATCATTGCTCATAATATTTCAGGTAGGTTTAATTCCAGCATCCATTGAGAAGGCAATCAGAGAATTAGTACAGAAGTTGTGAAGAAAATAGCAAATATTACATACACACTTCTGTGAACTAGAAAGAGTACAAATGAGACCTTTCCCAAGACATACCAGCTCTACTGTGGCATACCCAGCTATCTGAACAGGTTTAAACAGGGAAAACAAAAACAAAGGTAAAAGGTTTAGATGAAGTTCTATAAATAACTTTTTGATAAAATTTAAGAACCATCTGAAAATACCACAGGAGACTACAGCCAGTACCTTGGTGCCTGAAATAGCTGCTGTGGAGAGGGAGAACCCTCCCTTCTCCCACCCAAGCATTTTGCTTTTCTTTCTAGGGCTGGGGCAGTCTCTTTAATCTGGCCTATTTTACTAAACTCTTGTACAAGACAAGGATAAAATACATTCTGTACTTGTGTGTGTGGTTTTGTGAGCAGAATATGCTGAAGTGTTACATTTCATGAGATGTTCATGCTGTACCAGTCCTGAGCTACTCCTACTGTGCCACGACTCCTGCTTGTGCTGTACAGCCCAGGAATTTATCTGGCTGAGAAACAACCCTAAGACAAGAAGCCCAAGGTTCCAGTTGGATTAACTCTCTTCCCAGCTGCCAACTATATTGCTTTTAATGCCTGGGTAACTCCACAGTGCAATTAGGGATGAAGGCAGAACCTCTTGTTCTCTGTTACAGAAAACTTTCATACTAAAATTCCTCCATATTTTTAAGAAGAGGCTGCCTACAATGCTCAGCTATGAGCAGAGCTGATAGTTTTGAGGACTGGGAGGGAAAAAGCCCAGTTACCCACCCTCATCTGTGTGACTGTTCTTCACATCCACTGCAGAATAAATAACCCCCGCCCCTGTTCCCAGCGCTGCGTGAGAGCCCCGGTGTCCCCGAGCATGTGTTTGACAAGTGCACCTGTGAGAGGACGGGGTTTGCTCCGGGCTGGTGCTGGGTGGGGCTGGGCAGGGCTGGCTGAGGTGCAGCTCCAGGCACTTGGGTCCTAACAGGCTGCTGAGGCAGGGGAGGGTTGTACACAACCGGAGTGCCATCGGGATTGAGGAACGGCTGACCTGCCCGGGGAAACACAACAAACACAGCCAGCTGGGACAAAACAGACAAACATACTTACAGCAGGCAAAATGAATACAACAATAACATTGAAAAATAAGGGAAATCATACTGGTTTATATGACACACTCATGCCAAATGCCCACAGCTATAACAGCAATGACTACATGCAGCTAAAACCCAAAACATTGAAGCTAAACAAAGTCTTTATGTAGTGAACACACATAAAAGTTTCTTATATGCTACTCATCTTGAAACTTGATTTTTAACCAAGTAGATTGAATATGACAGGAACAATAAAGGAAAACTCTAGTAAAATACTGTTTTAAGTATATTTTAAAAGTTTATCTCCTTTTATCAATTTGAAAGTCAGTCAGAACACAGGAGAGCTTAAAGGCAAATATTTTTTGAAAACTATATAAGGCAATAGCTGCCCTGTTATTCCCATGACTGCTAATGAGATTACTGATAAAGGACTCTCTTCCCCTATTCTTAGATTAATTGGCTTTTAGCTTTCAAAATAAATAACACAGAATTATTCTCCTATTTAAAAATGTGCAACCTCAATATTGCAGCAATGGGCCAACAAAAAAGAATTGAAAAATAAACTGCATAAAAGTAAATTATAAAAAACCCAGTGATTTCTTTTTGTGCCTGGGTTGGAAAAAAAACAAAACAAATCAAAGCCACAACAGCCTGGCCATCAAGGACCTGTGCCTACCTGCTTAGTGACACGTGTCCTGCATTGGCTTATTCTGATGCTTAAAGGGCCCAACACTGATGTAAATTTTTCTCTCCTCTGATTTAAAGATGTTCTTATCCTTTCTAGAAATTTTAAACTGAGCCTAAAGCCTTTGCACCCTGTCAAAGCAGATTAATGCTCCTCCAGACTTCTTGATGCCATCATATTAAATGCAACTGCCCAATATAAAGAGTGGAACAGTTACTGAAGAAAGGACTGAGGAATTCATGGCAGAGGGAGCATGAACAGACTTGCTAAAATAAGCTAGAGCAGCTGGACTGCAGCTCATCAGGTGATACTCAACTGAGCTTAGGAGGTTTCTCTTCAGTACTCAAGCATTGGCAATGTTCACATCAATGGGGATTCTGATTTTTCTTATTTCCTTCTACTACTTCCTGCTAATCAGGAGAGCTTCACTTGTTTCTTGTAGTGGCTGGGTAAGAGCTGTCTTTTCCTAATTACCAAGGCACAGATTCCTCTGTCAGAAATTCTGAGGAACCAATCTCTGCTTTGGCTGGCATTGGAACAGTGAAGCCAGAGGAACAATTACAGAATACAATGATTCGAGTACATTGGAAATCAAAGTTTATCTGCACCTAAATGTTCCTTGTTCCCAAAGCGTTCTTTGTCTTCTACTAGAAGCTCATTAGACATTAACATAATTACCAAAGACTACTAATGAACTTAGCTCTAAGATGACAAATGCATTCTCCTCCAAATCCAATGGCTATCGATGAAAATTAAGTCCTACAGCAATTCATTTTTAACCAAATTTTTTAGCAATTGATTCATATTAAGAAAAAAGAGGAATTTATCTATTTCAATGTTATATCTTCTAGTGAAAGAAATTATTTACTACATCTAACAACCCCAATGAGAAACATTTTGCTTCAAACATCATGTGCAATTATATTCAAACATAATCAAGTCCATCTACAGAATGGTGGTAAGTATATCCTGAAGTATTTTCTTTTCTACAGTGAAAACAAATCATTATACCAAAATTAAAAAATAAAATTTCCTAAAATTATGATCTTTTACATAAAAGGTAAATTAAAATTTTCAGTATTTCCTAATTTTTGAGGAAAAATTTGCCCTGAGAATGCTAACTCATTATTTCATCCAGACAAGTTATTACAGATCTCCTCGCATCTACATTATGAAGTAAGAATTTCCCACTACTTCCTAAAAAACAGCAGTATTGGCCAATTACACCAACACTGATTTAATCCTGTTTTAAAGTGACATGGATAAGTTTAGAAATAGTATTTCACCCTGTGCTTCTTTCTTTCACTTGTATTAACTCAGTCTTGAGCATAGAGACATGAGTATGTTGCATCAAAAAAAAATGAAGGATGATAAGTTCTTTCAAGTCAATATAAATCCTTTCTCAAGCTCTCTCCCCTCACTGAAACTGTGTTATAGAAGCACGGGAAAGGACGTTTTCCTCTCCTGAAAAAAGGTGAAACAATTAAGTTATTCTGTGTTCTGGACAGTCAATCATATGTTTTTCATATTTTGTGCAAGTCACTCATTAAAATTTTACAAGTAAGTTAAAACTCTTCTAGAGAAAATCATGTGAGTTTACTCATTCCTTTGATCCTCCAGTCATGCTTCCCTGTTAAATTAAGTGCATTGAATGAACACAACCACATTAAAAAAATAAAGAGAAAAATAAAGGACAAAGGACAATACTGACATGAAGTCTTATGCAAACACTCGTGCATTTTTTTCCAAGTTCCCCAGTGTAACAGAGACACCCCCAAGCATGTACCAACCTGTTTGAGGGTTGACCAGCACACTGCCAGGCGGGATGCCCGCTGCTTCCAAGGGAAGCAGAAAGAAGCTACTGCTAGCAGCAGGTGCCACTTGCCCGCTCATGCCACCATCAAAGGAAAGAGAGTTACTAGAGCTGACAGTTGGATACACGGCAGGCGTGCCAGGGGAGGGCTGGCTTAGAGCTGGCACTGGAAGAGGCTGCTGGCTGTGAGAGAGAGAACCCGTGGAGGACCCTACACTACTAGAAGACTCTGAACCTAGGAAAGGAGTAATGAGAAATTGGTTTTACCTGGAGACAGTAACATCAAGCTCACTTTAAAATATACACTTGTAAGTGCTCACCCTGAAAGCTCAGCATTAAGCACATTATTCAACAGCAGCCTTGTCAATGGACTCCCCCTCCATCTCCCCTGGAATACCATTACAAGGTCCCTTCTGTGAACCAAGGGTCAATTCAGCACTGCTTTGCACTGCAAAGTAAGGTTTCATATCTAGCTTGGTTTTCTGGTCAGACAATGCATATTTGTACCTCCAGAATTCATGGAAGTGATTGGTGATTACTGCAATATGGTGGAGTGGATGCACTGAGGCAGTGAACTCCCAGCCCCAGCTCCTGCAGCTGTGCAGGGAATGCAGCTGCAGGGCCCCACTGTGGATTCACCGACTAAAGCCTCATGCCCTGCACACACTGCCTGCATGCAAGCAAGGACCAGCTCCTTTCCACTGCTGGGGGTCAGATGTTCTCTGACTCACCTGCTGGACAATTTGCACTACACTAAAACCCTCAACACTGTTTGTTTCCTCCTCTGACAATTTGCAGGCTGAAATCAAGAATACAGCTAGAAAAAATGAAATGAGGGTAAGATGGTAACTTTAGCCTGGCTTTATGCAACAATTCCAATTTCAAAGGAGGATGAAACAGCCAACTGAAATCAGTACTCATTTTACAGATATGAATTACTATAAACATTGCAAGGCAGTGGAGAACCAGACCCCGAGTTTCCTGAAAGCCAAGGCATGCAGCTAAAAGAAATGTTCCACAAGTCCAGTATGGAGAGGTCTGTGGAACTGCTGTTCCCAGATCACCTGACACCTGGAGCTTTTAGTATACCATTTAGCAAAGACTTTTTAAGAAGTGTATGATACTTGCAGTACTTGAAAACAGAATACAGTTGTTTAAATTTACAAACTCCCCATGAGCAGCCTCTATACAATCTAGAAGAAAAAGAAAGACTCAAAAAGCACTCAGATGGAATTTATGTACTGCTTGAAGTTACTTTGCAATCCCTTATAAAAGTTGCTAATTGTAACCCTTCAGCTTGTGTTTACAAAGAGAGCATAGCTTGAAGCATTGGCCTTTTTTATTGCTGAATTAAGTGAAATCAAAGCTATTAATTGTAAACTGGGTGAGACAGCACATCCCAGCTCTGGAAAACCATCATTGCCTGAGCAGAGTTACTTGGATTCATTTCCAAGTGTGTTCACTTCTAGATTATGCAGAGAATGAGGCTGAAGCAATTCTAACCAGAGCCAATGACATCCCTGAACAACGTGAACAAACCCAAGCTCAACATGTGCCAATCACCACAACCTGGAACTGCATGAAGCAACAACCATCAAGGTGGGCATTACCAGCCTGGAATGTCCAAATTCTCAGAATGCCAAAATAAAGACTCCAGCAAAAGTTTTAAGTATCCATTTATGTTCTTGAAATTTAGCCAACAAAGATTTCTAAGAATGTGTTTATTGTCAGGCTGCAGTTTCTTTTCAAGCCATGCCAAATAGCATCACTACACTGCTAAATGGAATAACTCCATATGATGGCACAATTTTACAGCAGAAGTACCTTGAACTGTTTTGGGTCTTTTTTTATACGAGTATACAATGGACAAACAGAATTTGTTACTGTTTCACTGCATTAATATATAGCAGTGTGGCCATATACATAAAAGGTAGTAGTGGTTTAAGGAAAAGCAAAAAATTTAAATAGATCCTCTTTAGAAACCAGTTTTATAACTAAGATCAAAGCCAATATTAATAAGGTAAGCAATTATATTCTGCTTTTTTTATAGTTCTGTTTCAAATTCTGAAGCAGCCACCAATAATGCACCCATGTATTACAAGCCTGAAAATTCTCCAGAGATTAGCAACTGGAACAAATTATGTTGGCATTTGAAATATAAATATTTACTAAATTTCATTTTTGACCCACAGAAGATTCATTCCCATATTTTCTCAGATTTTGTTTTCACATTAATTACAAGTTAACCCTCTTTGAAACCCTGACTCTTATAAGTATTTTTCCCGAACACTTTTGAATTTGAAAATTAAACAGTAAACTTCATTCCACTGATTTCATTTCTCAGCAATCTATAAATTAAGTAAGTATTTGAGCCATATTCATTTTGATTTATCAAAAGAAAGAGAACACAATAAAAATTACTACCAATTCATAGGCTTTAATGCTGTTTTATCTGAGCTAGTAGGATAGCAGTGCAGAGTTTCCTAACATGGTGCAATGCAGTTTTGCCCCACTGGAAACGGAGACCTGAACCCCAAATATTTTATACTAAAATATTTCTGGTAAAAAACATTTTCAAACCCTTTGCATGACATGAAAGGCATTGAACTTCAAGCCATCTACAATGCACTTGGAAATTCTCCTTCCAAAGCCAGCAGCGTTCACCGCATTTGTCACATTACGGCTCTAGGGCTGGGTCTGTGGATGTCCCGTGCGTGCAGCCCCTGTATCCCGAGGGAAAGGGATGCAGGGAGCCTCCCCACCGGGAACACCAGCCACGCCCACCCGGCTCAGCCCCAGAGCCTGCCCCGAGGCTGCTGTACCTGTCTTGGACAGCCTGCCCGTGCTCTTGCTGCTGCCAGAGCTGTCCCCGCGGCTCAGCACCGAGATGCCGCTGAAGCTGCTGGCCTTGGTGACCGCGGGCTTCAGGTTGCGCAGGGAGCTGTCGGAGTCGGTGCTGCTCCAGGGCCGCGGCTCCGTCTCCGTGCTGCTCTGGTGGCTGTTGGCCGATCTCCCCGATGCCTCCTTATTGATTCTGCAAGTTACAAACTCAACTGTTAGTGCAAGCAGCGTTTGCAAAACCAGGGAAAAGGGAAAAAAAAGAAAACAAAAAACAAGAAAGGAAAGGTAAATGCATGCAGAATGCTTTGGGTTTTGTTTTTTTAAAAGAAAGCATCAAATACCTAAGTATCTGTCGTCTTTGTTGTGTACTATTAGTTTCTTCCTCCTGGATTCTGTTGACATTTTAATAAGACAGCTTAATATTTATTACGAAAATAGGAAGACGAAACAGAATTAAACAGCAAATTTTCTTACCTTTTATCAGTGAAATAATTCTCTTGGGAACACAGGGACTGAGGGGCAAAGAAGTGCAGAAATTAATATGAATGGCATCTAGAACCCCTACTACAAAACACACAGCAATCTGGAGTCTTCTACATTATACACAGACTTCTACAGCACCCTCTTTATTTTAAGCTGCCTGAAAAACTTTACCTGTTGGTGGATAATTTTCATGAGGAAACCAGACAATATAAAAAGGCCCATGTGCAGGAAATCAAAGTCAGCATGAGGATAGTTACAATGCTGCTCGTTTGGTTTCTATCAGACTTTTTCTGAAGTTACAGTTCTTCCCTTGGGCCTTTGGTGCCTTCTGTCACTTGCAGCTGGTGTGTGATTCCCAGGGCTGTCACAGCACCTGGGCTGCCTTGTCTTCTGCTGGGAAGGGTGGAGGGGGAGAGGCCACTGCTGCTGCAGTAACTGCTCAGTGCCCTGGGTACCAGTCTGGGTAAGCTACAGAGCACACGGAACAGAACCAAAAAGGCTGCTCCTGACTCAAATTATCTTGTCCTTGACTGTGACTCCCAACATCTGGCCAAAGCTTTTAAGGGTGTAATACATAGTAAATTAAGATGCAAAAAGAAGATGTAATTATATATCCAAAAGTCCATTCTTCTTGTTTGTAACTAAGGTGAACAAAAAAATTATAAATTAGCCTCTCAAGAGCTCATTATTCTCTTTGGAATCTGGTTTTGGATGTGCAAGAGTTATAGATAAATGTCAGAAGTGGATTATTAAAAGTAACACATTTTAAAAGACATATTTGTTCTGTTTTACTCAATATAATCACTACTTGCAATTGAATTGTAGCCTGTAATGTTGTCCTGCAGAGTATCTCCTGCCAGGAGATCAGAATGCGAGATTCCTGACAGGAATTTCACATATGGGACCTCAAATCATTTTACTGTTACCACTTGTAATGTGGTTGCTATAGATACAAGCGAGAAAAGAAGGGTTTTTTTGTTTTTTAATTTGCTTGGGGTTTTTTCTTCTTTTAATTATTGTTCTGAGCAACTGACATGATTGCAGTACCAAAACTCTAACTTAAATTGCAGTGAGGGGCAAAACAATGCAAAGGGGAGAAATGCACTGCAGTAGGTAACACTAGAGAACACTCCTCAATAATGCTTGGGGTGCTTGAGTTTCATACAGCAGCAATTAGAGAAAACAGAAGATTTCTCAGTAACTGCAATATCATTTAAAACTCACTCAGGCCACACTTTCTTATCTGCTCAGTGTCATTCAGAAACAAAGTTTCCTGGAAAACCACCCGTGCATGTGAAGGGTTCAGAGAAAACAGGGCCAGACTGCTTTTGATACGTACATCTTGTGCAAATATCCTTTCTCTAGCTCTCTGATATTCTTCTTCACGTTCTTCTATAGATTTACTTCTTCTGTCATCTTTTAATCGTATTCTCATCTAAATTAAGTGGTACAGTGTTATTTTACAAATAAAAAACGGTAAGAATGCACAGTCAAACACAGCAAGTGGAAGGAATAAGCCACGCGTGCTTTACCTGGTTGTCATCTTTGTCTAAACTAGAGTTATCTCTCTTAAGGATGTACCGCTTCTGGAAGTCATCGCTCTTCTCATCCTTTATATGCTCACAAAACTTTTGGTCAGGTCTGAGAAAAGTTGTTACAAAGAAAACATTTATGGTTTTGTAAACATACTGTAGACACTGTGGAACAAACTGAAATATATTTGGGTGTAATTTAATATATACTTAATATTCTAACTGAAATAATAGATTTTGGCTGTCTGGGCAATGGAAAAGATATGGTGCACCCCTGACAAGTCCTGTCCTGAGGCATAACAAACCTGCTTTTAAAAACCTCTTCCTCCTTCAAAGCTTTTGCTGCAACTCCCAGTTAAGGTGGGAAGCAAACCACATGCCCTTGGGGAATCAGAAGTGCTTTTGAATCCCAACTGGTGCCATGCAATGGATATTGGGCATGCATGGAAGTGAAGACAGGTGTTTGCCGCTAGAGCCGCAATACCTCAGAGTTCATTTCAAGGGAAAACAGAAGAAAAAGGTAGAGGAGAAAGCACAGAAACTTAGAAACTTCTAAAACAAAATTAAGTAGAAATGAATAGGAGAAGAACAGTATAATGCAGGCAAGCAAGAGCTTCACACAGTCATAGGGAGAGAGTGAAGCAACAGATTAGAAACATTGCTTTGGTATTTTATCTACTTTGTGAAAGAAGAAGTGGTATTTTGCAAATCCTTGTCATTAAAAAGAGATACTAAGTACCTGAATAATAAAATGACTGCTATTGTAAAAGAAGAGCTCAGACAATCAGGAAATATTTGTCTAATAGAGGACAGAATAAATGAATGCTCTTCTCTGTTTCTGTTATTTATCATTACCTAGGACTTCTGGATGGAGTGAGGGGAGCTTTTTCTACGAAACAGCCAGCCCTGCCTATTGGGTACTGGCTGCCCAAACATAATTAGCAGGCATTTCAGAGAACCTTTAGACTGTCTTACCTCTTTCTTTTAAAGGTCTCTGAATTTACTGCCCTGCAATCACCAACTCCCACTCCACTGAGACGTGCCAGTGTGCACTGGGTGGTTGATGTCAGTAACATCCCTGCTCGGCGAGGGAGCCGCGAACCTGCCTATGAGGAAAAGGTAAGTTTGGCTTTATTCCACATGGAGCAGATCTCCAAGGTTTTCTTTCTAAATTCTTATTTTGTATCCAAAGTGATTTAAAATAAGAATATTGAAAACATCAAGAATCTTTATGTCTGCAGGTTAGATGAAATGCCTGCTAATTAGTAACTACACCTACAGGGGCTTCCAGAGGCCACAAGCTATTTAAATATGTTCTTTTAAAATAATAAAAATGAAATAATCTTTTATTAGTTCTTATTCCACAGTTGAAGTGGTAGACTGAAACTTCAGTCTAGAGATGCTGGTAGATGCAAAGGCAACAGATTTGAAATGTTTGGCTCTCTAGGTCAATTTAGATATAAATTGTACAGCCAAAGCAAAAACACATACATAAATAATACAAGTATTCAACATATATTTAGGCTCTTTATATATTTCTAAAACTTCTAAGGACAAACTGTTTACTTAAGTGAAATTTCAGTGTGGCATATCATTTCAGTCCTACTGACTCTAAAATAGGGTGGATAATTAGATTTCTTTCTCCCAAAGATATAAAGAGTGTACCTAGAGACTGAGGTTAGGATATGCAGGCACTGTAAACTCCTGTTTTCATATTCAAGACCAACAAAAAACGGTGCCAGGCAAATGCTCTAAGTTAAAACTAGAAACTAGGTGGCATAAATATGTCAACACATTAGACCTTTTTGAGAGAGAATGAGGAGACAGAGCAAGTGCAGAGAATGGAGAGAACAGCTGGGTCCCTTGAATGAAAACCTCAATTCTGCACAGGTTTCAGAATTGCTGTGGTTTCAGTGCTATCTTCTCTGCAATATGGATTTTCCTGGGGGTTTCTCCAAGAGCTCCCCAGCCCTCACAGTAAAGCAGCACACCATGGCTTGTTAACCTGGTTGACATTTCCA
The DNA here is from genome assembly GCA_013400635.1 of Hypocryptadius cinnamomeus. Classification (NCBI taxonomy): domain Eukaryota; kingdom Metazoa; phylum Chordata; class Aves; order Passeriformes; family Zosteropidae; genus Hypocryptadius; species Hypocryptadius cinnamomeus. The sequence continues at coordinate 57,198 of VYZP01013979.1, forward strand.
CTGATATCTGTCTTCCCTGCTATGTTTATTTGTAAGGCCATGAGAGATCTGTAAGCAACATTATTTCAACAGAAGAACTTCAACAGCTGAATTTTCCCAGCAGAATTTTACAATACAAAAGCCATAGTTGTGCAAGTCCCCTCGCTTCACCAAATCAGAAATGACCCCGTTCTAAGATAAAAGCTGGCCGTGCTATCCAAAAGAAACAAAGAATGCACTTTGTACACTTTACTGGTGTAAACCTTTAAACAAATAAACAGTTGCTATAAATTCGTATTTCACAGAAACAAAATTAGCAATGCATCTCTGCCAGAAAAGCAACAAAATTTCTTAACTCAGAGATAACATCCTTCTTTCCCCAAAATAATTAAAACACAAAACAGATCACATCATTACACAGCAAGAACACGAACAGTAAAGAGCTCTCAACTACCTCTCCTTGATGCCTGCTCCCAGTGAGGAGACAGACCTCACCTGCTACAGCATCACTGCCTCACATCCCAGGCATTAGAGCTATGCATCAAAAGGGTTTTTCAAGGCTTTGACACTTACATTCTTGTATTGCTAGTTTTATTTACTATGACTGACTTCCCACTCTGGTCCACGTTGTGCTCTAATCCAAAGTAAGCAGCTACCCTGTGCAACAGCATTCTATGGTAAGATGTCATTGGGGGAAACTTTTTTCTTGGTACTCTGGAAGAAAGGAATAGTAGCTTTATTAAATAAACAGGAATGCTCTTGAATTCTTTTTTCCTATGAGAGTACAGTACTTACTCATTATTACCAATGAAATCTAAAATTTCCTGTTCTAATTTCAGCAGCATCATTCTGTCCCTGAAAATAAAAACACAGCAACTCACATATGAGACACTCCAATAACTGCAGTTGTATTCATCTTAAGAATACACAGATCAGAGCTGTGATCAAAGGATGATGGCAGACTGGAAATAGGACCAGCAGGTGTCAAATGCAGAATTTTTAGGATAAGGTTTTCTTTTTTTGCTATTTTGTATTGAACCATGCTGTTTTGCTCTCAGATATCAGAGTACACAGATCCTCCAAGAAGTCCCTGCCCAGGAGGCTCAGCAGGAAGTGCAGTCATGGAGAGGACAGCTCCAGGAGGAAAAGCAGGGCTGAGGTTGTTCCTTGTTGGTTGGTGTGGGCAGGGAGTGTGGAAAGGCCTCAATTGGTCCTTGCATTGTGAAGCACACCAGGGGATCACTGAGAAAGTGGTGAGGCATATCACCAACAACCAAGGGTTTAAGCTGGCACATGTGGCAATGTGCTGACATATTAGAAATACAAAAAACCTAAAACTCAAGGTGGTAGGAAGGAACACTCTTCCTGAAACTGCTCGGACCAGTTCTAATAAGCTATTAAGATGCAATGAAATCCAAGGATGCATATGCAGTTCATAATCTGTGCACATCAAGCAACCAAGCTTCCCAGTCACTGTGCATGGAAACACATGGAGCTCTTCACTAACAATTCCTTGTTTCCACTGGGATGCTTCATGGCTTCAAACAGGAACCACCTACTATGTCTCACAGAGGTCCATGCTTTCTAATTTTACTCTACAGGACTATGGCTTTGGCCATATGATGGCTTATGTCACAGTTATTCTGAATAAAATGGAATCCAAATAAATTATCACATTGGAAGTCCTACCTATAATATGAATGAATAGCAAATAGCAGTGAAACACCTTTTGTGGCAGAGCAAAATTGCACCAAGTTAATTTCTTGCCTTGCACTACTGCCACAAAGCCTGCACAAAACCCCAGTGAGGGAAAGAACAAACAAGACAGGGACAGACTGCAAACCTCAGAGAAACAGAACCAGGTCAGCTCTGTTGCCAACAAATGATGGACTCGGATTAGGTCAGATTTGGTTTCTCATGTGCAGAGTGAAAATCTCTAACTACAGTTATATGGTACAGCTTTAAAAAATGCCTTTATCTATAAATTCAGTGCAAGACAGATTAGGGTCAGAGAAGGCAGTTTGGTCTCTAACAAGCAGGTGCCAAGACAGTGCAAGGTTTAGAGACAATATACTGAAGCCCATTCAGGGAGAGAATTGCACATATACTGAACACATCATTTGCATATTAAGCATTAAAAGCATTTAAAACACTTCAGTGTCCTGAACCTCTGCTCAAAAAGCAAACCAATTACAATAGTGTTTTAGACAGCCTGTGCAACAGAATCTCACCCTGAATAACTGACATGGAGGATTAGACATTTAAGAGGGGAAAAAAATAAAACCACACACACAAAACCAGGTAGTGTGATGCCTCAGGCAACAAGAAGAAAGAAAAACATAAAGAAAGTTGACATTATTGATTCTTACCTGGGATTGTTTTTTAATGTATTTACTAAAAATTCATGAAGATCTATACCAGTGGAATCTGTATACTCCTGGCTGGAATCTAAGGGTGAGGGGGAAGAGAGCAAATTACACTCTGAAGATGCTGTTTTCCAATTATTGCTAAACATACTATATATGGATCAATACTATATAACCTTTAAGTACATTATTGCCAAAATTAAATGCTTCCAGTTTTCAGGAAAAAGGCCCACAAGTCAAAAACAAAACAGAAAACCCACCACCACCCACTGTCCCCTAATTCAAGGGTAATGCAGAAGCAGAAGTTTCAATAACACCACTATTATTAACAACTGGCTGTATGTTGTGAAGCAGGTAATCACCTTGAGAGACCTGATTTCCACCAGCCTGCCACATTTTCTCACTATCCCACACTGCAGTGTGTGTACTCATCTGTGAAGCAGCAGCAGCCCATCTACTCAACCACTGGATGTTGCCCAAAGAAATTTTGTAATTCAGAATATAACAGTTTAACCTTCACAAGGTGGTGCTTTGCATTACTAAAAATCCTTGTTCTGCTGGGCTTCGTTTGCACAACATCATGTTTAGATATTTCCAAAAAGAAGTCACAACCTTCCCCCTCCTTTCCAGTTTCAGTGAAGGAAAGTATTCAGTTACATACTATCTCCTAAAATCTGTCCCTGAAAGGAATGATTTAACCCCAAATCTTCCCTTACATGAGCACCTTCAGGTTCCAGGTACTAGGATACAAACCAACAGGTGTTGGAACAGTATTTTTGGAACTAGATGTCTTCCAAGAACTGCTTATGTGTTAACCTAGTCTCTACTTAGTTAGGCACAACTCAATCTTATGCCCAGGTGCCAGCTCTTCCAGCTGCCCAGAGAGTTTAAGTGAAACCAAGCAAGTCTGAGCATTTATGGTTTGGAATTACTTTTGATTCTGAGAAGGCAAAAAAGAAAAATTTTACTATCCCTGGTAAAAACGTTAAGATTCAATAATTATATACGTCAATTTTTCTAATTTGCAAGTCAGCAATGATTTAGTTATAATTACTAGAACTGATGCTAAAATTCCATAATTTTCTATTTTGGCATATCCTGTATTGGGAAGTAATTAACCTTCAGAGGAGAGAGTGGCTGAGAACCTCTACCACAGGCATTTTGTCACTTTGCTCTCAACCTCCCATCATTACCTGTTGGGTATTTGGGGGGGCGTGGTTAAGGCATCATTATAAAGACTGAGATTTATAAATGCAGATTAAGTTCTCCATCCCAGTGCTTTTTATTTCACAAATACCTGGCTGCCAGCTGGGACAAGCTGCATTGAAATTCCACACGAGGAATGCCTTATGGAATTGCGGGACATGAGATGGACAAGGGCCACTTGTCTCAAAAAGAATTCCAGCTCTAAAGGTATTTCCTATACTCTGTCTGACCTAAGATATTTAGGTAAACATCCTGGATATTTAAAGGAAGAGCTGCAAAATGATTTGCCAACTTAAATGCATAAAGTCTTTTACCTGTAGGAAGCATCAGGCAGCATGGACATAAACTGATAGTTTATGTCACTGATTTCACAGCTCTCTTTCAGATTAAAACCCAATGATTTTCAGCACATAGACTGTAACTTTAATCCAAAAGGCAGGAATATTTAAGTGAAAACATAATACTTGTCCTTTTTATTTATGTATTTCTACCCTTACTCCAAAACTTTACTGAAAAAATTCTAGATAGTATCAGAAGTAAAATAAACAAAGGAGAACACTGACGCCTGTTGAATGAGGATCAGAAAAAGTACAAAGGGAGCTGTGCCATTCTCACTTCAGTTTCACCAGTCCTGTTATAACAAAGCCCAGGAACAAGACAGGAGCTTCCACTGACTCGTAAAGTCAGCTTAAAGAACACTTGGACACAGCTGAGACAACACAGCTGGTTTGTTATGCTGCTCTGCACAGTCAGACAGGACAGAAAGGAAAAGCTTTTGCTGGAGTGTTTGATGAAGTCTCTAAAGCTCTCTTTCCTTGGGGACCAATTCCTCCTCTAGCTCAAAGGTGTCTGATCTATTTGCTTCATTTGCAAATTACATTTTAAAAAATTACGCAATGTTTATGCAATGAAGACCTGGAAGCAGAACTGTACTTTCATATGTTCTTTATCTATACAGTATATTGAATAACACAAGGAGAGAGAGCAAACCTCTTGATAACATTTTTCTGGACAGTTTATCACTGGATTTTTCCTTTTCTGATTCATCTTTTGCAGGTTTTTCTTCTTTCTCAAAAGACTGTGACAACTGGATCTGAATTTTCTCCTGTCAAAAAGTAAAAATCAGTCACCACACAAATTATTTCAAATAATAGCTGCAGGAGAACTGTTCTGTACTATATTACCTGCAAAATAATGAAGCAACAACAACAAAAATTGTTTACATATTCTTTCTGATTCCACATGCGCTCCATGTTACCACACAATGAAATTATTTATCAGTAAATCAGAGTGTACAGAAAAGGCACAGAAAGGATCACAGACATTTTAGAATTTACACACACTTCCAGGCCCTGAATGTGATTGCAAAATGAATTCAAAGTATCTTACTCCATACACGTAAAAAAATATTCCGTTTTTTCAGATGTATAAATTTTATACTGCCTCTGTATTTTTAAGTCATGTCTCATCCACAATGCTTTTTTCCTCTCCATTCTTCACAATTCTTTACTGTAAAAGCTTGTTTCAAGTTTTGATTTGGTTCATACCAAGAAAAAACAAAACAAAAAATTCTAAGACCAGCATTTCCAGATCCACAAAAAGGGGAAATATTTACAGTACAATATATCAAGGCAAAGTTTGCAGACCTGTCATCAAGGCTTAGTTTCATAACTTCCTGTGTATTTTGATAGAGTAGCTTTGTGTGCAATCACCTCAAAATCTGTGGCTTTATACCAGTAGGAGAACTATTATAAAACCTGTTTCTCAAATACAGCAAAAAGTTTCCCTCTGAAATTAGTGACATAATAGTCCCCTAAATACCCTGAACAGTGCAAGACTGCAGTTTGTTTTTCATGCCCCTGTACTGTTTCAGGAGGTTGTCAGTGGAGGACCAACACATTTCAGACAGCCAGAGCCAAGGAGTTTGGGAGCAATGGACTCAATGTGCCTGAGGGACTCCCGCGGGAGCAGTGGCCAAGTCCTGTCAGAACCAGACTCCCCTGTCACCTTTTAACTCCCTCAAATGACAGTTCTGCTCCCCCAGATGCCAGCTGAGTCCATGCTGTCGCCTCCACATTCCTGACAACATCTAATCCTTCCCAATCCAGACAACTGCCCCTCATGCACTCCCGATATCCTATCCTATCCCCTCTTCTGCCCTGCACCTTAATCCTTTCCCACACAAGTCCTCACTCTTCCCTCAAACCCCTTCTTACCCACACCCAGGCTCTTGCTCTAAGCTCTGCTCTTGTGTCATTGCACAGCCTTGATCTCACCCGTGGAATGCAGCCAGAGTTAAATTTAGCCAGGATGCACCAGGCTGGAGCCTGCTCACGTGCCCAGCCTGTGCCGGCACAGGGGGAGCCCTGCACCGCCCAGGCTTTGCCCAACAGCAGTGCCCATCTGCAGCTTTTTCAGATGAGGGCCACAACTTTTTCAGATGAGGGAAAAACAGTCACTGAGAGTTTTACCAGCTCTCCCCTTCATTATGACTTTTCCCCACAATAAATGTTCCAATTAAACTTCCTAATTCACGAACACCCACTAAACAACAATTCGGTGTCAATGAAGCCTTCTCAGCTTTGGACAGGATCTATAACCACATCTGATAAATATCATCCCCAGCCACCAGCAAGGAACTCTCTCATCTGATTCTTTCCTAGTCTTGAGAATTCACTTGGCTACAAACCTTAAGGAGTCCAGAACAAGTCTCTGCATTCCTGTGGGTAATTCAAATGAGCAATTGATTTGTCACTACAAAATGCTCTACACTCACTATTCACCAAGTAGCTGTGTAACCTTTACTTGAGAAAGAAATGTTTCTGTTCTATTAAGAAATTGTTCCTGACTTAGATTCACTAATGTGTTATCCTCCATGTTACAATAATACTCTACAAAACTATCAGTAAATTAAGGAAATTTTCATAGTCTGATTTTCTTCACTAGAAAAGTTACTGCAACTTCTAAACTCATTCCAAGTAATGCACACAGCAATAGTTTAGTCAAAGGATCTCAGCAAGTAATCATTTTCATACTTCCTTCCCCAACAAGAGCTAAAAAAAGGAACCACCATCTGAACAGCCAGTTTTGCTACTACCACCAGCACTACTTCAAAGTGTGATACACCAGAACTGGGNCTATTTCAGGAGGTTGTCAGTGGAGGACCGACACATTTCAGACAGCCAGAGCCAAGGAGTTTGGGAGCAATGGACTCAATGTGCCTGAGGGACTCCCACGGGAGCAGTGGCCAAGTCCTGTCAGAACCAGACTCCCCTGTCACCTTTTAACTCCCTCAAATGACAGTTCTGCTCCCCCAGATGCCAGCTGAGTCCATGCTGTCGCCTCCACATTCCTGACAACATCTAATCCTTCCCAATCCAGACAACTGCCCCTCATGCACTCCCGATATCCTATCCTATCCCCTCTTCTGCCCTGCACCTTAATCCTTTCCCACACAAGTCCTCACTCTTCCCTCAAACCCCTTCTTACCCACACCCAGGCTCTTGCTCTAAGCTCTGCTCTTGTGTCATTGCACAGCCTTGATCTCACCCGTGGAATGCAGCCAGAGTTAAATTTAGCCAGGATGCACCAGGCTGGAGCCTGCTCACGTGCCCAGCCTGTGCCGGCACCGGGGGAGCCCTGCACTGCCCAGGCTTTGCCCAACAGCAGTGCCCATCTGCAGCTTTTTCAGATGAGGGCCACAACTTTTTCAGATGAGGGAAAAACAGTCACTGAGAGTTTTACCAGCTCTCCCCTTCATTATGACTTTTCCCCACAATAAATGTTTCAATTAAACTTCCTAATTCACGAACACCCACTAAACAACAATTCGGTGTCAATGAAGCCTTCTCAGCTTTGGACAGGATCTATAACCACATCTGATAAATATCATCCCCAGCCACCAGCAAGGAACTCTCTCATCTGATTCTTTCCTAGTCTTGAGAATTCACTTGGCTACAAACCTTAAGGAGTCCAGAACAAGTCTCTGCATTCCTGTGGGTAATTCAAATGAGCAATTGATTTGTCACTACAAAATGCTCTACACTCACTATTCACCAAGTAGCTGTGTAACCTTTACTTGAGAAAGAAATGTTTCTGTTCTATTAAGAAATTGTTCCTGACTTAGATTCACTAATGTGTTATCCTCCATGTTACAATAATACTCTACAAAACTATCAGTAAATTAAGGAAATTTTCATAGTCTGATTTTCTTCACTAGAAAAGTTACTGCAACTTCTAAACTCATTCCAAGTAATGCACACAGCAATAGTTTAGTCAAAGGATCTCAGCAAGTAATCATTTTCATACTTCCTTCCCCAACAAGAGCTAAAAAAAGGAACCACCATCTGAACAGCCAGTTTTGCTACTACCACCAGCACTACTTCAAAGTGTGATACACCAGAACTGGGTACCAAAGGGCACTTTCTTGTGATTTCATGCTATAAAAACTGTAGCATCTAATTAAATATGACCTACTTGACTGGAAAGCTGCTGAAAAATCTTCTAACTTCTCTTCCCCTAGAAAACTCTCTTAATCACACCCTGTTTGCAGTAGGCCTCTGCTGGCATTTGGACTGAACAGACTCCTTGCCCTAACTCTGATCACCCATCCCAAACTCTCATTGTAGAAGAGGAAATTGTCACCCAATTTTGATTAAACAAGAAAAGGCCAAACAAACAGGAAGATGTCCCAAACCATCAAAACCTGATAAATCCTGCCAGCTCAACACATGTGGGAAAAAGGTAAGAGTATATCTCAAAGGCCTACATGCTGAGGCTGGGCTTTCTACCAGAAAAACCAACATAAGTCAATAGAAACTAACATTACATCCCCTTGCCTTCTCCTCCCACTGCCTCTCCATTGGGCTATTTTACTTTGCTTAGAAAGGTCAACCTTTTGAAGATTTATTTATTTGTTACTCATAATAACAACTGTCATTCATATGAAAACAGCTCTTCCTGAAAAAGGAGTGAACTGGATCACCCTTTGCTAGTGCTTGTACTTTGTATTGGAAAATAGAGTCAGAACAACCTGATGTTTACACAAATGATGTCAAGAGAATATAGTTAGTGTTACAAAGATAAAAGATCAAACATATCACAGTTATGTTCTTCCTCTCACAATAAATTTGTAAGCTCACACTTTCACAGTACTTTTTAGTAAAGGGCTGCCAGTGCTTTTTAACAAGTATCAAAAATATGCAAGGCTCTTATCTAGGTTTCTCAGGAAGAAGCAGTACCTTCCTTCATGTTGCAATTGAAAATAGAAACATAGATCAGGAAACAAATTCATCTGCTTGAGACAATTTCTTTGGTCTGTCACCTTCTTCCATCATAGCCTTCTGAGGAGAAGCAGCCAGTGGTGCCTTGCTAAGTGCCTCCTGCACCCACCTGTGTCAGGAATTTCACCCTGCTAGAGCTGCTGGTGTGAAGGGGTGACTCATGAACAGTCACAGACAAGACCATGGAGTTATCCCCAAACTCACACCACTCCCTAGTTAAGTCCACATATTTTTCATCCTATCAAGCCTAACACTTTCTAGTAATTGAAAATTGTGATCTTCAAACATCACCAGCAACACTATCCTGAATTTAATTTGTCCTGTGTCTTAAAACTAAACTGGAAGCCACTTTTTAGTTGCAATCACAGATACAACGAAGCAGGGACTCTTCCAGGAAGGGAAGCATCAGAGGTGATTCTCCTGCTGCCAGAGACACTTGTGCAAGGCAGGCTCTTCCTTCTCTGAGCCACTGGACCTCCCCAGACATCCCAAGCACAATTAATGCTTCAGAGTATGGGGCTGGAGGCATATTAGTCCCAATTTCAGCAGCTGATTGACACATATGAAGAGCTCTCCCATGCTTTCCCAAAGATAGTTTGGGAAAGGAGGCAAAATGGGTGAAGAAATTGCCTGTGTGAGTTGTTACAGAGGGTCATGGGAGACCTGTGCCCCACAGGATTGCACTCCAGCATCAGAACTTGTAACAGATTCCCACTTCTAACACTCCAACACATTTCTCCACCCTCCAGGGAAGAACTAAATTTGTTCTTGCAATCGTTCTCTGCACAGCTATTGGGAATCATAAGCCATTTCTTCTACATTACTGCTTCCAAAGAAAACTCACAGCTAGCTCTAATTTTGTTCTTAAGGCAATCTGCTTTCTGGTATTCCTTTTGTACAAACTTACATTATCACACAGTCCAATTCATTCTGCAGAACCAGCCTTGACATCCCTCCTGCTGCTGCAAGGACTCCTTTCAAGGGCCACCTGGCAGCACAGAGCTAGGGACAGATTCCCAGAGGACTTGGCCACAAACACCACCTTATAAATGTCTGAATTTAAACCATTCAACACACGGTCTTGTGTAGTGCTGGAGGTTGAAAAATCCTAATGCCTCTTATGTTGGAAATATACCACAGATGATCAGTCCACCAAATCAGGTTTCTGTCATCTTGTAATTTGCTACAATGACTGACAAAGTTAAACCCCACTGCTTCAGACTGAACAACTCAGCCTGCCCAGATCTCTCAGTCTATTTTGTTATCTTATGGGAAACATTACAGAAGGATTGTAAATCATTGTAAACATCAATAACTCTTCTGTTGGCTTTTAATCCTTTACTCTGCAACCTATTCAAGCTATGCCTTAGATTTTCATCATGGTAGCAGGCCCAATTTCTGAATTCCTCTAGTCAACACTTCAAATTCTGGTATATTAGTAAAAGTCTACAAAAATACTATTTTCTTCTTTTTTGAAAGGAACAAAACCCCTGCAAACCTGGAGGGTTTCAGTCCAAACCTACTGTTTCAGTCTCAAAAAATTTTAATTAGCTTGACAAAAACCTACATGAGCTCTCAATGTCCATCTTTCCTCAGAACTGAATTACCACCTCTCCAGCAAAACCCCCTCACATCCTGCTTTCTACTACTTCCTTCTTAACCAAAGGGAGACTTTTCACAAAAGCACAGTTTAGAAGCTTTTCAAAAACAGCAAAGGTCCATTTCTGTTTTGATAGGCATGAACAAACCCAGCCATTTTGATGGCCCTCACTCATGCACAGAACTAAAGCCAGCAGCAGGGTCTTGCTCTGAAAATACAGACTGGTATGGAGGTAAAGTCAGGAAACATGGATTTTGTTTAAATTCTCTGAAGTCATTTTACATATTTTGTTCAGCATGTAGGAACTTCTGTAAGCACGTTCTATAATTTTAATAGATTAATTCAGATATACCTCAGGTAGGTATTACATAGCTACCAGCAATTGGGACTAATATGCCGAAATTCAGTTGCAACATCAGAAATCACAACTATTCCCATTTTCAAAATATACAAAGATAATAAATTAGGCTCCATACTAATCACAGTGTTTCTGTCTTACTAATTGCAGACAGCACTTAAACAGTTTAAGAGTCCCTCAAGTGCAGCGTTGGACTAGCAAGTTAAAAGAGGCTACAAACCCCCTCTTTCTGCTCACAGATATCAACTAGCATAGTTCAGAAAAACAAAACAGCAAATTCTGCACCTGATATTATCACTTCTATTAGATCAGTAGTAAAAAAAAAAAAAAAATGAAAAAAACCACCCCAAAAAACCAGATGGTATTCACATATTTAAAGAATACCCAACAGACTTTCTTTTGAACAAGAAGTTACTTGAAATTGTTCCAGAAACTTCAGTAAGGTAATTTTTACCTGGAGGTCCTGGGATATTTCAGCTGTGGGAGGTGGTGGATATTCTTCACATACAGCAAGGCTCCGAACTAACTTTAACTTTGTGTTTGACTAAAGGAAAGTATGTAAAATTAAAATCTATGGCTTATAAGTTAATATAAATATACCATAAGCCGTTATTTTTTTCATTCATTATATGAAAAACAAAATGGCTGAAAACAGCATTTTTCATATTTTCAATAGAATAAATAATTCCCTTTAGGATGAAAATACCCAAGCAATTGCAGCTTTTGAAGGCACTACCAGCACAATAGAGCACATCTAAAGAAAAGTAAATAAAACGTTGGGAAAGTGTTTCTCTCCGTAACAATAAAAAGCCACCAAAAATATAAAGGCAAATCACAAAAGCAAACAACTAGGCAAGACAAAAATCCAACAGAATAAAACAAAGCTACAATGCCAAAAAACAAAACTAAAGGCACTTTTCACAAAGTAACGAAGCTGCACCAAGCATGAAGGGCTCCCTTCGCATGCCAGCACACCGGGCTACCGTACCTTGGACCTTTTGGCCGTCTGTGCAAAGGACTGCGCTGGCCGCTGGCGACAGGCACAACAGAGAAGGGTTACATTAGCTCAGGGCACAAGTGTGTTAATGCAAAAGGCTGTACAAGAGAAAGCTTTGACAGTTAGCACTGACACGGGCAGATCTGTGAAAGGAACAGCAGGTGCTTTGGGCTGACGGATTCGGAGCTCTCCCGCTTTCAGCAGGCTTGTCCTTGATTTCCCTTCTTCATTTATCAACAATAGGTATCAGAGCACTTCTACAGGAACCAAGTGTTATCCTTGTTCAGTGGCATCCAAGCAGTCTACTCTCTCAGCCAGCTCTCAGCTACACTTTCAATTCTTGTTTCCTAATTTCCTTGGCAACATGACATGGTTTTTATAAATTTTCTTCCTACTCCTGAAACCTACCTAGAAAAATGATATTAAAAAAAGGAAAGCATTGCCTCTACCAAGGGAAGAGATAACAGATGATAACCTATCATAAACAGCTTAAAACACGTGGGGTTTTTTTCTTTCATCTTGGGACCTATATAAGTATATTTTAAAATGGGCTACTGGTTTTTTTTTTTCATTTAGTAATTTACTAGGAATCAATATGCTTTTTCTCCTCCCAGAGCCATTTTAGTAACTTATTATGAAATAATTTGCTTTTTCCTCCCAAAGCCCTTCTTCTATTACAATTGATCCTTAAAAAAAATTACCAGGCTTTTACTACAGTATGCACAGCTGAAAGGTACATTTGAATCAACAAAAGCATTTAATGATTTGTTAACTGCATAGTTAAAACTAACTCAACCCTCAGTGCCAGTAGCACAAGAATAAAAACATTTAGAGTGGCATCACATAATTTAAGTACTGGTTTCCCTGGAGAACTAAAACTGATGAATAGACAAGCTTTTAACAGAACAGGTTTTAGTGAGCACAGGCCTAATATTTGTAAGGAGAAATAAACATCAGTAATGCAATATCAAATGTTGTTTAATGGACAATATTTCCTCCTTTAAAAAGAAAACTGAATAGAAACTCCACTGGAAAACTCCATAAATGCAGCTCTCCTTGCCTTAGCTCACAGGAGATGTCTATACATCACTAAAAAGAAACCTCACCTACAGCAAAGAGCTCCACCATGTAAAGGCAGAACTGCTTTTTCTCTCATTTTCCTCAAGTCCCACATGTCTATTTTGGATGTTGCACCAGCTTAGCTGAGGAGCAGCAGAAGGGGAGCTCATTTCACTCTGTAACAGAATTTTAAATAGCTACACTGAAAACTAACTGAACTCACCACCAGCTTTTTAAAAGAAGCTTGCTGAGATTTTGAGCAGCAAAGACAGTTCAAATGCTTTCATACCTGGAACCACTCAGACTCTGAGTTTTGCTGTTTCCATACCTGGAACCACACAGAGACTTTGAATTTTTCTGTTACGTGCCAAATATGTTTTCCTTTCCATCATCTCCTCTGAAAGCATTCCTTGCATTCTGAAAGCTGGCACTGCATAGCCCTGACAAAGTTTCTGTTACACCAAGCTACTAAATTTCAAAAACTAGATGATTTCCCAAGCTCCTATCAATTACTGCAGCCTCAATCAGCTTAGGTGTGTTCAAATCAAGTAGTGCAAATTTAAAGTCACATCAGGACTGTCAGTGGAGTCCTTAGTTCACTGTCAAGAGGCAAAAGAATCTATACTCGGGCAATGTTTATCTTTTGCAAAATTTTGCAAGCTTTGAAGCCAGTACATAAGCCAAAAGAATATATGCAAGCAAACACCCCAGATCCAGATTTGATAGGGCACAAGAGGGAATTCAACCCAGTTAGAGAGGACATTGAGCTACTGCTCACTAATTAGATAAGTCACACATATTTCAGTTCTTTTTAAGAGTGATTTGAAAAAAAAAAAAGAGAAGAAATGGTTGCTGGGACTAAACACTAACAATACCGGGGAGAGCTGGGGGGGCCACGTAGGAGGGAGGTTTTCCTTCACAGATGAGAAAAGTACAACTCCACCCATCATACTCAAACTTCTCATCTAGAAAAAACTGCCCTGTCCAACAGTCCTGTGAAAGGTGTGGACTCCTGGCTTCCCTGTATGACTTTAAGGATGTCAAACTCCAAAACCCCAGTCCCCAAGACCCAGCTGTGAGTGTGAGCAGTAGGCACCACACACATCAGGTGAGAAGCACTGGAACAAAGCTGGGGGGGGCCGGGCTGCAGGGACAGCTCAGGAGAGCTCAGCCCGATGGTGCAAGGTCTGGCCTGGAAGTACAAACCCCAAATCCCTCTGACACCACCAACAACTGCACTCTCAGAGCTTGGAGATGAGTGGGTACAATCCAATGATTCCTTTGTTGGCCAAAACCACACTGACAGAGGATGACACCACTTCCACTGGAATTCCATGACAGCAGGTAGCCAATGCACGTTGTAGCTGTTAATGCACATTTTCTCTCTTTTCAGGCCCATGAGTTTTATCTCTGTCCTAATTTCTCTGCATTTATGAAGTTTTGCTCATACAGAACATCTTTATGTTCCCCATTTGTGAAAAATAATTTCTAGCTCATTTAGAATATGCAATCCTTGGTGAGTGCAAATTAGGCAATTTCTTTATATTTGCAGCTCTCAAAGACTTTCACTGCTTTAAGAAAACACTGTGTTAATGAAAGCCCTATTTATAGCCATTATGGGCAGGATTTCAAGACAGTGTTTAAAAGCAAGTATTTCAAATAATTGCATAATGAAAATAATGATTAGGTTCTTGACTTTGATAAAACCCCACCAACACAACTTTTAAGACCGACTACTATGCTACATTTCCAACTGCAAAATAAAAAGGGAAGTAAGGCAGCTTTTATCAAAAACATAAATAACCAGGTTTTCAGTAGGAGTATTTGCCTACTTTATTTTTTCCTAAGTACCTCACCAGCTCACATACTAAATGCAAAGTAAAGATCTGGAGCTGTTACATGCCTTCCTCTACCATCACTGTGCTGTCTAAACAAGCAGGATAAAAACAGGTCAGGCACAAGATGGCAAACTCAGACGTGTGAAAGGTTTTGTGAGAAGAGGTTTTATTTCTGAAGTACCATTTGGGCATTTCTGAGGATAGGCACAACATGACAAACCTGAACAAAGAGTGTTCTAAGGACATTCAGTTTTTTACCTTTCTGCAAAATTAGGTCTCAATTTTAAACCCAGTCAAGTGCTGCAGTCCCAAGAACCATGGACAGCTTCGTAATGCTGAGGGAAAGAACAGTGTGGTCCATGGTTACTTGCTGTCCTGCATTAGTGAGCAGTGACAGCAATTTTCCATGACACAGTAGAGGATGACTGATGGAAAAATAGTTTCACCCTTGGACATGGAGGCAGCTCAAGAATAAGAGAATCTGCCCAATCATTTATCTATTTAAAAAAAATATTACATCCCATGTTTTGGAGACAAAGACAGGTAAATCCTGACAAGACCAAAACAGATGGGAAAGAGACAAAGAAAGACTTCAGCTGTGAAACAGAGAGGGAAGCTCAAGGTTTGTGCTAGTACAGAAGGAAGATACTTGTAGGAAGAGAGATGTCAAGTTGCTAAGTAAAAAAAATTATCGAATTGCCCCAAAGGACAAGGATATCTGCTTAATTAGCATAAAACAAAACCAGAATTATACTCACTTAACACAACGTTTGTCCTGCCTTCATCATACAGTAGATGGGTACAACCCTGCACTCATGCCAAGAGGCTTTTTTGGGTTTTAAAACAGAAGTCTTCCTAATAATAAACATAAGGGACTAACTTACAGGATAAATCCAGGATCTTTAATTTATTGTCAGCATTTCCTGCAGCTTTGTCCTTACAGTGGATGACACTGCCTGTCTCACCACCCAGAGACAGAGGCAACACAGACCTTGCATTCCAGCTAACTCTGAATTCATTGGTTGTCACCTGGCCTGGGTAAGATGAACAGGTAGGAGACAACAGTGACTGGTGAACCAAAACCCTTTTGATCACAAAACCCACCACAGTGCTGATGTGCACATGACTTCTGTGAAAGTAATTCTCATAACAGTGCCTCTTGTCTCCAGTGCCATTTAAATGACACTTGAACCTCACTGCAAATATGCCAGTTTAGAAATGTTCTCTGTATGAGTATCTCTGCTTCTCCACTGCTTAAAGAAATTGGGAGTGCTGGCCATGTACTGTAATTAGGTATTTTCCTCATTCACATCGTACCTCCAACAGCAGACACAGCAGCCAATCAGTTATTAATGCACAACCTCCAAATAGTCTGGAATTTACAACCACAGTTGCATTTCAAAATATAACCATTGGTTTCTGAACTGTGCTGTTCCAGAAACATGCCTGAATTCAATGGGCCATGATGGAATGTGTTCATGAACCTATCTGATCACTCAGAATCCATTCATAAGAGCACACAGCAATGGAAGGAAGGTGTAGCTAAGATCAAAGTTGATGATGGGACATGGTTAGATGACCTACTCGATAAATTGAGCATTAAATTTATCACTGAGCATGCCATTGATGGAATGTCAAGTTCAGACAGAGGAAAAATCACAGCCTGTTTCTTCCTTGGCTTGAAGAAGTCAAAGTGATGAAGTGATAACTGTACTGAGGAATGTGACTGTAGTTTGTCAGTAGGTACCAAACCTATTCTGCCACCAAGGTGGAGAGCCAAACCCAACCCCCATGACCAACCCATCCTCTGAAGCACTCAGTTAGTAAACAGAAGTACACAACAAATTCCAGTAAGTTTCTGATAATCTTTTCTAACATTTCTCAGCAAATTCTTAGCTCTTTTTCCTGCCACCACAGTAACATTTAACCTGCACTTGATGACAAGTACTATGTCCACTGAAATTTCATCAAGCTTTTTAACCATCCATTAGATAAAAACTTGCTGACTGCTACTGTTCCACAAGGGTTTTTTAACTATGGACAACCCCAAATTTTTGTTTTGTATTTTAGCATAAAACATCCTTTAAATGGGAAACCCTCAAATATGAGACATATATTTGCACTGGCAGCCTCCACAGTACAAGTGACATTAACTTCTGCTGATTTAGTTGGTGCAAGCAGTTTGCTCACAGTAGCCAGGTTCCATTTGGTAACTGTCTGTCTTCCTGCCACTCTGGAAATCTGCATCCTCAGCCTCAGTTTTGCATTAAACTGCTCATGTAACAGCAATGTTCTGATTCTGATGGAGACTCCAGGACACCACACTAAGTGCACTGACAGCAGAGTTGTTTCTATCCAACAGCCTTCACCATGCAGTGTCCAGTCCATTTTGTGGATGTGAGATAATCATTTCAGCCACCAGCTCTTGCTTCTGAACAAGCACCCAGCTGAGCAATGAACCCCCTGCCGGCCCACAGCCCTGGCAGCACTGGCAGGTTCATTCCTCTGCACCCTGATGAGACAGCAGCAGTTGTTTGCAGGAAGGCTTATTTCTTATTTGCTACTTGAGACTCATAGAAATTTCCACACTAAAATTTGTTAAATGAGAAAATGTGAATGAGATTTTTCCAAATTACTGAACTGTATGAAAATAACTAAACCGTAGATTAATTTTTAAGGCTCAGTACTAGAATATTCCATTAATTAAAGAAAATACCAGCTCAGCTATAATATTTCCCAGGTTTTCAGTAGCAGTTATTTCTTATGTTACAGGAGAAATATTTCATTTCAAGGATTTATTTTTTCCATAAAATTATCTATTTACACTGATGCCAGCCTTAATAAAGCCACCAGATATTAAAGTGTAAAACTATTGTTATTGCAGTGGTCTACAAGATTTATCTGGAAGCAATTTAACACAGCAGATAAAACTTACTTCACTCAGTGGAATATTGAATTGTTAGTCTTGAACAAAACTACTCCCCAAAGAACCTTTTACTCAAATCTCAATAACTAGAATCTAATAAGCTACTGTCCTGTTTTTGCAACCCACAAGAGATCTCTCAGATCCCAATCAGGATTTCTATAAAAAAATTGTTTCATATTAACCCAAAGACACAAAATTCCTATGGACAACTACAGCTTTTGCCAAACACAAGCTTCTGTGTTTCCTTTTACAAATCTGGCCTGTTTTGTAGGTTGTGTCAGAAATTTTCTGTTGCTTTCCTGAACTCCTCCCCTCATGTGAGCTACTTACAGTCCTCATTAACCAGGTGGGCAGCCTCAGCCAGGAGTGAGCTCTCTTGTCCCACACCTAAATCTCAGATTAGATTAAATGTACTGCCACAAATTCCTAACCCTTCCTTATCAGTGTGTTCTCCATCGACACAAGGTATTTTCACACTATTTGCTTTTCCTCCTTCTCACTTGAAATGTGATGCCACGACTTCCTTACAGGTACTTCACTTCTCCCACCTCCAAAAGCCATCCATTTATATGCCTCAGCTTTTCAGTGTGTGCACAAGGAACTGCCTCAGCTTTCCTACCAAAGCTGTCAAGCAGTGAAGATCAGAGAAGAGAAGGTGCAGGGAGTATCTGCTGCCCACCAAGGCAGGATGATGCTCCTCAGCTCGTTCTGCAGTGGCTGGGGCTGCACTCAGACCTGCTGGCCTCAGGAGCTCTGGATCCCTCTGGCTCCTGGGGATTTGGATTACCTACAGCTGATTACTTCAGCCTTATGCTGAACAGCTCTACTGGAAAATCTACACCTGAGCCACCTGTAAAGTGCAACAGCTCAAAAGCCCTGGGGGCAGACAGGCCTGGCTGAGCTGCAGCACCATGTTCAAATCAGCAACACAGCACACACAGCTCAGCTCCAAACTGTCAGGATTCAGCAGCAGCAAAAGCCAGCCTGAGTTTGTTCCTTGTTCTGCTACAATGAAAGACTTCACATATGCACTCAGGGAAACACAAGCATGGGCAAATTGTCTGGTTCCCAGCAAAACCACTCATCTACTTCACAGAATTAAAAATGACTGAGTCATATTTACATAAGTATAATAGAGAAGTGGGGCAAAGGAGGAGAGAGGAAGCAATAATCATCATATTTGCTTCCTTAAAACCAACAAAGTTTTCCTCACTGTACCCAAGAAACATATAAGAGGATCAAGAGAATGGAGAACAACAAGACACAGACTTATTTAACATGATATACTAGTGAAGAATAAAGTGAAAAGCTTCTTACCGGCATATTGTTTTTGTTATCAGGGCAATTTTCATCCTTTTCCACTTGAATCTCTTCCTGACTTCCTGATTTTTTTAGGTTTTCAACTGGGTCTGTATCTTTAAATTCAGCTTCTGAACCCTTCATTGCATCAGTTTCATCTTTTACAGTAAGAATATCAGACATCCTCATTAGAAAAGGTTATTTTAAAATTCTACAAGAAATATGGAACCTTTAGGACAAAGAAAAAGTGAATTATTGAGTAATTTAAAATTAATTAAAAAGCCAACCATAGCTAAACAGCTACCCAAAATAAACATGATTTTGCTGCAAAAAGGATACCCTCCCTGCTATGACACTTTTTTGTGTCTTGTACTAGAAGGAGTGATTTCTTTTTCACCACTTTTACCAGTGGTCTGTAACAGCAGACACCTACACAAACAAGAATTGAGAGCTACACTCTTGGATAATGCTCACAAATTATCTTCCACATTTTAAAAATAAACACCTGAACATTCAGATACTCCAAATCAATCCAGGCTCCAACAGAAACAAGGCAAGATTTTCTCAAAGGAAAAGAAAATTACATATAGATTTATCTTAAAAGGGTTGGAAGTAAATAGATGAATCATAACACCCCAAGTGTGCAAACATTCATAAATTTCATGAACTTTTAAAGTTTCCTTGTTGACAGGTAATAACTGGACAAGTTCTGAATGCAGGAATTATCTTACCTACAAACTGTAGCAAAACTAGTCTTAATAAAATTAAGCATTCTCTCAAAAACAACAAAGAAGAAAGAAACAAGCAATTTGGTAATTAGGATAATAACCTAATGATCAGCAATTACAATTTATAATAATAATTTTAAATGCTATACAAAGATAACTAATAATTAAACCCCAAATTTTCCATAGGAAATAAGAAACACAACTCCTTGTCATTACTCAGCTACTGCAAGATGTAAAACCAAGGATCTTCCATTTCCTACAAGAAATAAATAGTAAGATCTGAATGCCTAAACTCCTTCACAAGAAACAAATAACAATCCAATAATGTTATGGAAAAGCTTAGTGTTTGATTTAGTACCTGATATGTCCTAGAGTTTGGGGATTGTGGTCTCCCACAAAAATAAAATAGAATAGTCCGAAGATCCTTTTCACAGTTGTCAGCCAAGATGTCAGTTGTGATGAACCAGCTGGAATCTGGCAGGAGGAGTCCCATGTCCTTATCCCCAGTGTAGAGTCCTGGACAGAACTGTTTGGTCTTGAATCAGCAAGAACATCCCTTTTGAATGCCTGAAAAATCAACAGACAAAATGCATTATACTCTTATTTGCTGTGGAAGGGGAGATGGAACATGATGACACCTAAAAACTTAAATAGTCATTTCAAGAAAAAAAAAAGAAAAAAGAAATGAACATTTGTCATATCCATCCTGCTCACTCTATCTAGCAGCAGTAACAGTTTCATTGGATGTCCAAGACATTTCTGCATTACAGAGTTAACAAGTAGTCATAATAAACATTTTGTTGGCATTCCTGAAACTCTGCTTCTATAAACAAGCAGGTATCTTCCCAAAGAGTCTGAAATATGCAGCCCAGCAGGTGTGGAGGAGTAAGAGGCCATGAAAGCTCACAAATGGCTGTCAGCAGAACAGTTTTTCTTTTTGTTGGAGTTAATCATCTATGAGCACAACCCATAAGCCCCATTTTGGGCAACTGCAATCGCAGAAGATGGCTTTACTTTATCCAAGAAAATAATTGCCTTGGAATGAGGATTTACACATTTTTGCAAAACTGATGATATTCCATCTTCCCTCTTTTTTTTTTAGAGTTGAGAAACAAGTAACAGCATCAGCCCAAGGAAGAATTTGAAGGCCAGGCCAGAGCTCTAAGAGCAGAGCCAGTGGAGCCCTGAGAACACCTGGTGGTGCCCAGCTCCTCCTGCTCCCTCACAGGGGAGATCAAAGCCTGGCTACAACCACTGCTCCAGAGCTGAAGAAATACAGTTTGGTAAGAGATGAGCTACTACAGACATCAGGAGTTCTGAAATTTGCTGCAAAGCATGGAAAAGAAAGATTAAGGACGGGCTGTGATTTGGGCCTGTAAGAGATCCTATTTGCTGAATCTAATGGAGGGGAAACGATTACAGATCAAAGAACAAACTGGAAATAAAAAGATGCAAAAATGCAACAAAGGATATCCTGGATTGTTGTTTGTTGAGGTGGTTTTTCTAGACAATCCAGATGCTGATATAAAATTATTAAGAAGCTCAGAACCTTTACAGTAAACAAAACTTGAATAGAGATGCTGTTTCACTTTGTTGACTGACATGTGATTTGTACAGTATTTAGATAAATGTTAAAAACATTACAGGCTGAAGACAGCAAAACAAAACCCAAAATATTTATATCCAGTTGCAAATATAATACTGCTAAGTAGGTATAATTTAATTACTACTCCCTACACAAATCACAAAATAGTAATGATAATCAACATCAAGTTTTTCTTTAATTCTATCCAATATGCTAAGAGCTCCTGTCCAGTTGCAACACCATTTAAAAAACACGTAATAGCATACTCAGTTACCAAAACACAGTCTGCAAATGTCCTTGCTCGCCTAGATCAATCCAGGAAACTGATGCACAAGAAAAGTCCTTATATTTCCTGTGACAAACTAAGTGCAAATTGGTTTATAACTTGTTCTGAACAGATTTTTCCCTGCAGATAGATTCAAAGCCTGCAGATTTGGTGTTATGTATCCTACAGTCAAAAAGACAGAACTGAGGAAAAGCTGTGGAGTTCCAATTCACACAAAAAATTATCTCAACTTCGGGTTCATAGAATGGAGCTATTTTGAGTCAACTGGAATCACCATATGTGCATCTATGAGTAAATGCCAAACCCTTTGCTTCACACTAGCAGCAAAGCACACAGAATAGAAAGATGAATCTTTGCTTAACTGATTATTTTTAATAATATCAGCCATAGATTGAGATTGGTAATGCAACCTTGTGTTTGTGACCCACAACTGTGAGTTTAAGTACTTGGATAACATTTCATCCCTGAAGTTTCCTCTAATTCAGCCAATTTTCATAGCTGAGATAATCTGGTTCTAGTTTCTAAACTTCCACTGACTGGATTAAAAAAAATTTAAGGAACTTTATGTGCTGCAGACTGAGTGGGGGAACAAATCACACCCCTTCCTTATGAATCCCACCTCTTTCACCTCCCCATACAGCTGGATGTTGATTTCTTGTGTCCCATGTAGGACAGGTAAAAGGACAAAAAAACCCCAGGAAGGCAGTCCTTAGAAGCTGCTCTGTTCTTTGGGGAGAAAATAGGGTCTGGTAAGCAAAGTGATTAATTGAAACTAAATCCCAGCACTGGCTTTACGCTGGATTGCAATACAGACCAACATAGTATCTGCAGTTTTTAATAGAAGGGACACAAATGAAGTTCTGCCCTAAAATTATCTAAACAGTTGAAAGGACTGAATATTAGGGGCAGAGCATTACCTGGGTTTGCAACTAAAAGCTCAAACAGCTCACAACACGTCTCATGAAAGAAAAGCTACCAATTCTAGTATCTTTTATAGATGACAAAAATAGACACCTACTTCAGTAGACAAGAAGTAAAAGGACTTGCATGTAAGAGTAGAGGATAAATGTCATACCTATGTTCTTCACTCTCAGGACTGCTGTCCCCATCTAAATACTCAGTACTGAAATGTACATTCTTCTTCATCATTAGCAATATTATAATTGTTATCATTATCCTAATAATTATCCTAAAGCCTGGTAATCCTCTTTCCAACAAGTGGTCACCACTTTGGCTATGCAGCTACTCTCCCCTTTCAGAGGGAAGTGTTACTATCAGCTGTGAGATGATGTCCAGTACTGCACAGACATGAGCTTTGCAGTCAGCAGATCAGAAAATCAGCCAGTGCTGTGCTCTTACTGCTTTCTTTTGCACAGCCTAGAGAATAAGTCATAAAAAACCCCAACAGATCAAGCAAAGTAATTCCTGAGTTTTATGACGGCAGCCTCCTGAATCTTGATACATTAAAAACCACTGGGTCCCTCATTTTGGGTTCTGACTTGAAAATTACCATATGTAAACCCACTAAACTGACTTGTAATGAGCAGAGATATTTCTGGGAATAGGATCCACTTAATCCAATTTCTCTAAGAGGCATCAAGAGTTCCAGCTCCTTGTTGAAAATGTAGATAGGAAGCTTTGCACTGCCCGTGACAGAAGCAATCCATTCCTTTTCTTCTAAAGAGATAGTAAAAGACAGAAAGTGATTTTTTTTCTTTAATTATTGATATCATTGTTGTCAAAAGACCCCAGGAATGACTGTCAAAATAACTTGTATCAATCAAATTCAGGGCAGAAAATAGGATCAGAACAGTGGGGGTGAAAAAAATCTATGTTCAACATGCAAAGTGGACACACTTTGGAATGGTAACATGAAAAAGGAACGTGGAAAGGTAAAGTGAAAATTTATTTCTTAAACAAGCTTCTGTTGACTGATAAATCAACAGAATTCATGCAACCAACAAACACTGGCCTCTTCCCACAACTTCCCCAGCAAGTTTGTACAGCAACTCCCTCCTTCAAGTGGAAGAACCGATGGATGAATCCTCCAATCTCTGTAGGAAAAGTTTTCCTTCACCCCTGACATAACAGTAGTATAAACCTTTCTTGGATGTGGAAGTGCTTAATTTGTTTTTTTTTTTTTTTAGAAAAGTCAGGACCTTTCCTAAGAAAACGGATTTTTGAAGATTCATATAAGAGACCTGCACAACAAGAGCTTTTTCCAGCCATTTTTCACCTCAATTACATAAACAATCTATATTAACATCATAACCTCAGGGATCCTGTGACTAGAACTCTCCCCACCAACTGAAAACACTCAAAGTTACATATGTTGCTTTGTTAGGATGAAAGAGGAAAATGTTTATACCTTAAGCAGACAGGTATCAATCAAAATTTTCTTAATAAAAACTATGGGTATAACTAAAAGAATTACTGCATCCAACTACTGCTTAATCCCTGCAGACCACTGCCTACACACAGCTCTTGGTAGCAATTAATTTTGGCAAGATGTCTGAGACACCCAAATCAAGGGAGAACTCATAAAGGGGAGCTCCTGCTTCTTCCTCCTGCTCCCCACAGCCTCTGTCTCATGGTCTCCAGGTGTAGTCCCACCTCCACCTTTCCACCAGCTCTGGTGTTTGCTGAACTTTTCCATGGTGTGATTCCCTGTGAGAAGTGACCCCAGAACCATGAAGCTCTTGGCCTAGGGCAGGTTCTGTTGGGATAAAGAGCTATGGGGGTGCACAGGACCCCCACATGGGAGCCCTGGGCAGCAGGAACAAAGCCCCAGGAAGAACAGCAGCAGCTGTACAGCTCTTTCTGCAGGGGTGACTTTCAGCTCTGGCCCAGTAAGGGCATTTCAACAGCACTAGCCCAACTCAAATAAAGCAACAAGAAGGTGCAGATTAATGTTATTAGCTAGTAGCTGAGAATCTGGAGATGAATCCAGAGACAAAAGGTGGACAACCTGGCAAACATCTATATTTGGAACAAATTAGTTCCCCACGGGAAACTTCTGTTAAGGCAGAGGTGGGAAAAGGACTGGAGAAAAGTGCCCAAAGTGATGGAGAGGAAAGGAGAGAAAACAAACAAAAGCAACCCCACACAACCTTGAAAATCCTGACTTGGAGAGCAAGGGAGGATTCCAGAGGGAGCAACAATTCTCCTGCCCACAAACAGACCAGGCTGTGCTCATGGATGATCCAGGAGCCATATGCTAGGGTCTGCAATTTTGCTCTCCCTAGTAACTAGTGCCTCAGTGGCTCAGGCTGTTAAAATATACCACCCAGCACCTGTAAAAATGTAGCAGCTTACACTGAGACTGCCATTAATTTAACAGAAAATTCAAAGCAGCTTTGTACAATTATCAGAAATATAAACTGGAATTATGCAGAGACAGCTGTTCCCTGTTTCCAGAAAAGTCAACACACTCCTGCTTTCTGCATGTCATGGCTAAAGCTTGAGACCCATTAAATGACCAACTAGGGAGCAAAGACTCCTGGCCTGCCTACTGAACCCTGATATTGTGCAAGTCTGATCTTAATTAAAACAATTATTAGAAACAAACAAATGAGAAATTGGTCCACTTTTGAAGCATGAATCTAAAAGATTCCCTAGTTTTGTTTACTGGAAAATGCTGCACAACTGAATCCATGCTGCAATGATTTAAATACACTTAAATCAAAGATCTATGCTTTTCTTGATGATGCTATTTACACAGATTTTGAAGTTCTACATTAATCAGTTAACAACTAAATGCTATTTACTCCATTAGTATTAGAAGATACTTCTTATTTGATTCAATTTACCAAGGTACTTAGTAATTAGATTTTCAAAGAAAGACTATGATAAATCAGAATACAGAAGTATAATGTGCAGCTACCTCCTCCAAAATTAATTAGGGACTGAATGCATCTCACTGTCTGTGCACGTTATGTCCTACTACCAAGTGTAGACATCATTAAAAAATTAACTGGACAGAAATAGAACCAAATGCACCAGAAGCCATTTGCAGACCTTCTCAACAAAGTTTCCTCCAATTTGGAAGGAACCCCCCCTCAAAAGTGAACCCAAAAAAAACGCTGTCCCAGGTCTTGCTCTAGTTCATCCTGCTGCAATTTTACAGAAGTGATCTGCTCTCCTGTTTACTGTCCTGCCCCTGTCAGAAGTGCTGCTCCAGCAGCAGCCGAGCACAGGTTTACACTCCCTCTCTCCCTCCCTGAGCTCACAGGGACTGGCACTGCCTGCTCCAGGGCACAGCTGGGCATCCCTGGGACCAAGGCACCACCACCCCACCTCCCCTCACTGGCACAGCCTGGAGAGAGGAAGGAAAGGCAGAGACAGCCTTAAAGCACCAGAACACACCTACCAAAGATCCACTCCAGACATACACACACCTCAGCACACAGGGTGTCATTTGGACAACAATAACACTGAACATTAGAAACAAAACCTGAAACTTGCCCCCAGTCTTCTTAAATACCTTCTTTTCTTTACTGGGACATTTTGCATGCTACAACCTCTCTTACAGAGCACTATAGTGCCCTTCTTTTTCACACTCAGGGCCTCAGATAGGACACTACCACTGCTCATAAGACAGTTGACAGGCTGTTAAAGAGGACACCTTTCACAGGAATAGGCATGTGAGAAGCCAAGGTGTATTATTAGCAACTATCCCTCCCCCTCCTTTTATATTTTAAATTCTGAGCAGTACTCTAAGGCTCTTTAATCCTGCCTCACCTTCTCCTGTGAGTTCACTCCTGAATGCAATAGAAACACTGAGCTGACAGTGACAAAGAATAACAAGATAGTTCCTTCAGGAATGTAGTTGCATAAATGAGAAGAAGATATTTAACGACAAGCAAGACTACAGCGGTCTTTTATTCTACATATTGATAGGAAACTGCAGTTTCCAAATACCTGTGGAAATCAGGAGTTGGTTGACATTTGTTACCCGTAAATTCAAAACATAAAACTTGAAATGTACCCTGAAAAAAATCTGGCACTACCCAGTGCTTCTTCAGAATGCTCTGGTCCCCAGGAGGCTCAGCTGTTCCATTCTGCACAAAGTACTGTCATTCTCTCTTCTTAGTTCCCTTCCTGCACTTCACTTTTGATACAAACAATCAGAGTCAGGTATATCAAAGGAAGTAAACACCTTTGGTTTCCTCCTGGAAAATGAAACGGTTCTCTGGATGTAGCTCCTGCTACAGTAGAACATGACAAAGGGGTTCTTATAAGGTGCTTCCAGCTCACTATTAAATCTGGCAGACTACGGCACTGTTCTTTTCACCATCTAGAAAAGGAAGAGGTTGGGCATACTAGATACTACCCAAGGAAAAAAAAATCCCACTACAGTCCTTGTTTTGACTAGAGGAGCTACCCAACATGAAGAACAATGGAAGTTCAAGTCCATCAGGGTTTCTGATGAAAAGACAGTTCTAGCATTGAACAATCTGTGGTGGATGAAAACCAGCCTGGCAAACATTCACATACTGTTATTATAAAACACAGCTCTGTGGCTAGGCCACCCTCATTAAGGTAACAAAAATAATCTTAAATGGTTTATATACTATTTAAAGTTGTAGCTCTATTAGGATCTAGTCTCACTTTTTTTTTTGTAGCTTTAGAAAGAGAAGAAAAAAAAAATTTCCCAGACAGACTTCAAAACAGTTCACTGAACACTATTTTTTATATAATTGTCTCCTGGCAAGCATCTGCACAGGCTAACATACCTTGGCAGACAAAAGCCATTTCAGCTTGAACACTATTAGAGCATTAACCTTTCCAAAATGTCATACCTCAGAGAGAGAAGAGCATTAGGCTAGTGGAAAATCCATCTGTTGAATGGCTAAGCCTCTCGTCCCCCAAAGAACACGCCTGTCCAAAGGCATGAGGAAAGAACTATTTAGAAATGCTTATGAAATACAGCATGACATATCTTTAGTTTTTGCTAGCATAGCTCTGTTGGCTTGGGAGGGGAAAAATGAATGCCCTTCTCACATGACATTGCTGTACCAGCAAAAGCTCTGTAGAAACAACTATGCTGACGAAGACTTTGTTGGCTTAGCTTTCATCATTCAGAGAAACCCAACTGACAGCAGAAAAACTC
The DNA here is from genome assembly GCA_013400635.1 of Hypocryptadius cinnamomeus. Lineage (NCBI taxonomy): Eukaryota > Metazoa > Chordata > Aves > Passeriformes > Zosteropidae > Hypocryptadius > Hypocryptadius cinnamomeus. The sequence continues at coordinate 84,819 of VYZP01013979.1, forward strand.
CTCCCAGCTCTTGAGCCGTCTCTAGGGCTGATATTCAGAAAATTCTGTGTCCACGTGCCCACAGCAGCACCCTCCACAACTTCCAGCCATTTTTCCTTTGAGCAATCCCCAAACCTGCCCTTGCTATCCTCACCTTGTTCATATTGCATGGTCACTCATCATCCTTTATCAGCTCCTTTCGACATCTTGCACATTTTCTTCGCACAAATTTTTCACTCGCTTTTAAATATACCTATAGAAAGCTTCCAACAATTCTAGGAAATGCACACATAGCACAAAAGTCTGCATCACCACATAATCTGCCTAATATTTATCTGCATGTATCTATTTAAAATATCTTTAAGTCATCAAGCCAGTCAGATCGCAGGCCCAAACCCAAACTATCTACCTGTTTTCAAATACCAAATAGCAACAGTTGTCATATTAAAAAAATCCTTAAAAACTGAAGAAGAGTCATCTGTCATTACATCATTCTCTGAAGCCTCATTTCTAGTATCAAGCCTTAAAATGGAATAAGAAGAGCAACAATATGCTTTTTGTGTGCCAATTGGAAATCAATAGTTTGGGAAAAAAATACTTGGTTTTCTCTTTATGAGGCTGTTGATGCTCACTAAAGGTCAGAGGTTTTATGGCACAATAAAGTACAAGTATAGCCAGAGCTGTTTACAGTTGCTTTAAAAGACTTTTAAATAAAAGAATTGGAAACTTGTTTTATATTGCCCAATTGTAAATTAACCAAAGGTATCTTCAAGAATCTTTTAAGCTCAGCATTGGTTAATTTTGGTATATTAGAAACAGTCCAGAAGTAAGAGAACATAAATATTTTCAGTTCAGATGATGTAAAAAAATCATCTTGCTACTCAAAACACTCCATAGGAAACACATAACATCAAACAAAGTCATGCCATCTACAAGTCCCCAGATGATGCAGTAGCAAACTAAAACCTTAAAATAGTCAGAGATTGATTTTTTTCCCCCAGCTATTTTAAGTAAATAAACTCAAGCATTGCCTGTGACTGTTTCTAGTGGAGATCCTCCAAATAGCCGCTCTCTTAAGACACAAATCTCCACTTCACTTAGAAAATAGCCATCCACAACTGCATACAGCAGCTAACAATCTTCTGTACATAAATCAGGTTTCATTCTCAGAATATCTAAGCTAACATTTATCCATCATATTTCCATCAGTAACATGAAAAAGTGTCTCTAAAACTGACACAAATTTCAACAGTGGGTGGTAGGAACAGACTCCTGGAGTTACCAGGCAAGGTTAAAGATTCTGTTTAGAACCCTAAAATATTCAAGATTATGCAAAGGACTTAGTTTTCAAAAAAGTTAAGAAGCAAAAGATCCAACTCCAATAGGCCTTTCTTTCCATCTTATAACAAAATTCACTAACTTGGTAAATTACTGTACCATCTCTGCATAAAATGAAGACAATCATCAAAGCAAACAAGAGAAACATGAAAGAACTTTCCCTGGGGCACTATCAACACTCTCACCTATGTCCTGTAGCCACAGCTTCACAAATACCACACCACATCACCACCATACACACAAACATCATCTGGCTGCTTCAGAATCTGGTCATTACAAACATCAGGTAAAAACAAATCACAATTTCGAAACTGTCTACCCTACAAACTTTAATCCTCTAGCAGTGTATTTTTGCTTAATTTGTAACAAAACCACAGCAGGTCTGATGTCAGCAGTTCGGATAGTGCAGAAATTTGATAAAAATGAAATGACTGATCTTCATGGAATCAAATGTCACAGCTATCCAAAATTACTTGTTATCTCAACAAAAAGACATTTGGTCCACAACACAAGACAGTCATCAACTGCATAGGAAAAAAACCAACATTTTCACATAGCCTACTATAAATACTGTTTTCAGCTTGAAACTTATCTTTACAAAAAAAACAAGCTTGCTTGTACTTCCTCATTGGAATGGAGATAACAGTAACACTTTAAAAAAAGAAACACACACAAAAAAAATTTAGGCATCTCCCTCATTTCTGCCACCTTGGGAAATTCTTTCAGCAGAGATATTTTTAATGGTTTTCCAAACACAGCACAAATAAAACACCCGGTAAATAAAAATTAGCAAGAATGCCATTATTAAAAAAGATGTAAGAAAAAGTCTTTTTCGAGTTAACGTTTACAGAAGGAAGAAATTTAGGGATGCTAATGATCTCTGCTAACTGATTAGGCCTAGAATGGCTTTTGTGGGAAAAGGAAAACCAAAGGCAAACTGCAATTTGTCTCGAGACATTTTATTCGTCTCCTCTCAGGCAGATGTTTCGATGTCCTGTTCCAGGGCTCACATACCTGCATGCTCTCGGCATTTTGCTCCATTATTCAGCCCCGGGGCGTGCTCTCCATCCCCCCGGCCGGGGCTCAGCGTGTGCCCGTGGAGCGGCCGCCCGGCGCTGCCCGAAGCCGCGGAGACAATGGGAAGCCACAGCTGGGAGCCGCGCTGGCACTGTCACTGTCACCCAGCACCGCCACCCAGGGAGCTCCTCCTCGGCAATTCACAACCTCCCGAAGCTCTCCGGCTGCTAGAAAATGGCTGGACACATTTTAATCACCTTCTCCGTTAACAGTCAGCCTACTCTAAAATTAAAGTTTACACCACGCTGCGAGAATTTTGATGTGACAAAGAAGCAGGGCAAAAACATTCGTACTGTAAAGATATAAATTTCCTCTCTAGACAGCTTTATTTCTTCACTTTGGCATCGTGAACACAACACAAAAAGTCATCAGTAAGTTAGTCCTCAGTGCCAGCAGATAAACACACTTGTCACTGGCAGAATGAACGCTATGATAATTTTCTGGACTGGCACATACCCACTATCAGAACCCAAATATGGAAGAAAAACGTCGTCTAAAACAGAGGGGTAAAAAAAAAAAAGCCAGTTATATGATAATTATCATACTTCCAAAAGCAGTGCCCAGACCAGCAGTCTGCAGTTTTGTTGCTTGTGAGAAACCTCTATCCCTGCCAGCTGCAGCATCACCCTGTGCTCAGCAGCACTGCTGCACACTGATAATCATAATCCCCTGCCTGGACTCTCCAGAGACCTCTCCGAGGGATCCTGCACACCAAGTTAGGCTGGAAGGAGAATGGGGCAGTATTTTTAATCTGCACGCTCCAGAGAGGGGAACTGCAAGCTTGGGAGGCTGCAATCCCTGCCAAACAGCAGATCAGTATCCTATATACTTAAGAGACAAGATTAAAAAACCATACATACATATATATAGACAGACTCATTTCTACAATGTAACAAACATAGGCAATAAAAAATCTAAATCAACCATGGAAAGATTTAGACCTGTCATAGACTGCAGCAGTCTCAGTACTAAAACAGATTTCTATAAATAAATAAATAAATAAAATATGTATCATATATAAAAACATAATTTGATATTCAGACTGCTGCAGTTTGCAACAGATCTTAATCTTTCTATGCTTGCTATTCCCCTCTTCTGCCACCTCTGTGCTCCCTCTTTAAAGCCTCCATTCTTTCTGCCCACACATGGCAGTGTCACACACTCCACACATCTTGGCTGTCGTCCTTGAGCAGCAACATCATATGGGGGGGGGGGAAGTCAATCTTTTTGATTTAGCTGAAGACAGCAGTAGTTGGGATCCCTGCTTTTCTCTTGTGCACTGAGTTCAGTGTAACTGCTGGCTATGCCTCTCCTCTATGCACCAGTTCCCTCCCCACCTCAGCACACACCCCCATCATCCCTGAGATCCCATCCCAAACTCGAGGAAAATACACACAAAAGGCATAATTCTGGGAGGCCCTTGCTATTTTTACAGAGGTTCCAGCTGGTCTGCAATGGGAGCATTATTTCTCATGAAAAAGGCTTCCTCAGCAGGATGCTAGACAAGAAAATTACTTTTATTTTCCTAATTGTATAATGAATTCCAAATAGGTGATCACCTATGTGCACAAGCCACTTACTGCAGGGTCCATACTCTGAATGCTGCCAAAGAGAATAGTTTTCAGTTTCTGAACACATTATACAGATTACATTAATGTCAGAATAATATTTTAAGCAGTCTCCTCACATGACACTAGGAAAATGTGTCTGCTGTGCATGTCTGGCTAGTGTTATAATCAAATTTGGTATTCACATACACCATGGCAGAACACCTAGGAGAGCTTTTATAATCAGGAAGATCAGCATCAAGATGCATCTAGACTCAAACAGGAAATAAAGTAGTACCCAATGGAGAAAGAACTGAGCAATGTTCTATTGTTATACTCTGCACTGCCTCTAGGAACATTTTTGTTAATTTTTCTAAAACTCACACACCCACACATTACGAAGAGGTGGGGCTTCTGTAACTCCTATCCTGAAGACTCATACTAAAGGACATGAGAGACTGGTCTGGGTTTACTTTCTCATAAGCAAAACCTTTTTATCCCCTACATACATGTATTGGTCTGTGCTAAGTGATGGATTAAAAATTGGAACAGCACTCATTACCTGAATGTTCCTGTATCACAAATGTACTGTATAAACGCCCATCAGATATTTGATGTTGTGTGTTCAGCTCTATGGCTGCCTTTATACAAAGATTGTGCCACATGCAAAACATGCTAATGTATGTGAAACAGGAAAATAATTGGAATGAAATATCATAAAAAGAATGCTGTAATTTCCCCCTTAAATTAGTCAAGATACATAATTAATATGCTTAAGAGCAGTAAAAACTTGTAGACTTCTTTATAGGAAAGAGGAGTTGGAGCACTCAGGGCTAATTTACAATTGCAACCCTGACTCGGCTGACTAAGTTAACTCAAAACATGTAAATTGTATCTCCATTATCAAACACACACAATTACATTTACTGAAATACCATCTAACAGAACAGGCATCATAAGCTCAAAAACAGATGAGCAAATAAAAAGTTTAAATTCAATTTAAATTTCAAAGCCATACCACAGATCAAATATACAAGCCAGGTATTCAAGAGATAAAAGAAAAACAGTCTAGAAAGCAATCAGATGCTTGCCAAAGGAGGAAGAATTCTAGACTTAAGACAAAAGGTGAAGATATGCAACACCACCTCTTCAAAGACATTTTCCTGACAAAACAATACCCTCTGTCATAGTTGTACTTAAAACTGCAGTATGTAAGTGTTGAAAATGATTTTTCAAAATTTTTTAATCTCATAACAAACTTACACAAGTCAGTAAGAGGCAAAAGTGTACCATCAAGTGTCTGCAAACCAGTGTCTGACTCTGAGTAGAAAAGACTGGACTGTCCTGAATGAAATTTTCTTTAAAACTTGAAAAGGAGTACTGACACAGAGACAGAAATCCCAACTGATTAAAAGGCTCTGCTACATAGGATACACTCGGGAAGATGTTCCTGGCTCTGAAATATCCAGGCACTTGAGGCACAAGGGCCCCATTACTCCAAAACAAATCCCAGCAAGACTTACAGGACTGAAAAGGCAGGACACAAACTCCTGGAGAAGGACACGCACACTGAAATGTTCTAACTAACAACAGCCTGTCCATTTAGAAGAAAGAAAAAGATGAGAAAGAAAATTAGTTCTTTGAAGATTTTTAAAGAACAAGATAAAAAAAGTAAGCCCTTGGATCAACCAGAAGATATTTAAGAAAAAGTTTGAGACACAAAAAGCTTGAAAAATACTAGAATGGGATATTTCAACTAATTATCCTAATTCCAAAATGAAATTTATCTATAAATCTAAAGGAAATAGAGCAGCTTTTCTCATTATGTGAGAAAGGGACACATTTACAGAGTTTGTCCCATCCACACGAGCTTAACAGAAGCATCATGGGAAGCCATATTCTGACTACACCAAGCTGATTTGTCTCTTCTGAACTGCTAGTAACTCTTCAACATTTGATTGAACAGAAATATATTTATGTCTACCCTTAGAAAAATTGTCTAACTCCAGATTGGTCATGAAGGTCTATTCTGTATTTAGTTCATATCACCTTCCTATAAAAACCTATCACTTCCAAGAAAGCAGAAACAAGGACTGCAATTTCATTCCTTTGCACCATAAACACAGTTTAGACAGCATGGTGATGAAGCTGAAATAAACATCTTTCTCTGGTGGTTTCATTTTTCTTCTAAGACATAAAATATACCCTCACTCTTACAAGTATAAATGAATATCTGTTTAGATACCAGTCACCACTTAGCCATGGCTACTACATCATGACAAGGTGTCCAAGTCTAAATACAGGAGACTTTAAGCTAAAGCCTGAAATACAAACAATCCCCAAACACTGACTGTACAAAGTTAGTCTTAAAGACTAAATGAAATTACTTTTCAAATACCTTCTGGACAAGGGATGCCAAATGAGCAAGTGTCTGTCTGGTGGGTCTGTTTGTAGGGCTGATTGCTGGTCAAAGATTAACTTACTGTTAATTAAAAATTCTAGTGGAACAGTACAAAAGCAAGCTGAAAAAAAATTTCAAGGCTTCACAGAATTCAATATTAAAGATCTCTCTACAAGTACTCATTACAGCAACCTATTGAAAAATACCAATGTATCTTGGAGTGTAAGTAAACTTTTGGTGCTAGCTAGACTAAAAACTTCTAAGTAATTAAATAGGAGTAATATTCACATGACCAGACTTAGAAAAGGAAAAAACCACCAACCAAATCTGGCATCTCTCAAAGTTCACAAAAAATGTGGGAGGGATTTTTTGGGACCAGTTACAGAAGCCAAAAGATATATTCCGTCCAATTCTTCACCTCTTGAACAAGGCAATTCTTATCTCCTGCTTACTCAAGGAGTGAGAACAACTTAGGAAAAAGCAAATTCTAGTAGAAGATGATCCTACAGTATTGAGGTAGCCATTGATTCCATTAACTGTGGTCTTTAAAGTAATGCTTAGTGAAGCAAAAAACAACCCCCAAGCCACCAAATATCTTATTTCCCCCTAGAAAGCACATTAGAACACATTTCAAAAACCTGTATTTCTAATTTCCTGTATGATAGATAATTGTGTTACACAAGAAAGGGAAAAAAAATATTACCAGTAGAAGCTCTGGCCTATCTCCATAATTTGAAATAAGAACCACTGAGATTATATTCAACCACAGACTGATTTGTGACATCTACAGAAAACATTGCTGCTTGAGAAATGAAAACCAAAGTATTGCTTCTGCAGTTAAAGCAAACAACTGAGTAATGGTTCATGCTAAACCAAGGAGTGAATATATGACAAAGCAAGAATAAAGATCACTTACTTGGTTGTGTCAGATGTTTTATCACTGTAATTTCTGTCCTTCCACATCCAGTTGTTCCTACTAAGCAATTTCATTCACTCTTACATCTAAAAACTGGGTGTATAACCCTTTCAAGAACCTTCCCATCTTCACCACATTCTTACTTTGTTGTGAACAAAAATAAAAGAAAATTAAGTGATTGTAAGTTTAGTCTTGAGATGAAAAATTCATGCACACCTAATGAACACACCATGTCTAGTTTTGCATTAATATCTTGACATTAACTTTTTCCTGAACTGCAGTTTAAATTCAGACTGTTCTAAACCTTCTGTTTTATACAGTCTCATCTAAATGCCAGGCATTAGATAAGCAGAAAATTAAGCTACTCAGAGGTTGGAGTTTAAGGTCATCCTCACTGTTTGAAAGTAAAAGCTGTAATATTCTCTCACCCAAGAGGTTCATAATGCTTTGGTTTTTTAATGAAAAAACAACTGTTTGAACACAAAAAAACATCCATGAAAAACTTCCTCTGAGCTTCTGCATAAGTGGACTGACACCATGGGCCACACAAATGTGGGTCCCACAAGCTGAACAGGAATTCTTTAAGACCACAGATCTGCCTTAGAACCAACAGTCAGAACAAACTTGTGCTGTTTCACTGGATGTATTTTTTCTGGTTTTCTCCCAATTTCTTTTCCCCCATAAGAAAATCTGTCACACATAGCAGGGGATGGGAATGTTGAGGGGGTGTGAAATCAATTCCTTTTTCAGTACAGACACTATCAAGCAACAAAAAATCAAAGGGTTTGTCTAGTCCAGCAAAAAATGACCAGTAGTTTTGTGAACACAAAAATGAGAATGGAGAACTGTAAGAACCTGTTTATACTAAACCAGGGTTATTTTCTGCAAAGGGACGGCAGAAACGCAAGTTCCCAAATAATAAAGTCTACCCCCAGAATAACAAAAACCCAAACAATAAGACTTCACTCATGTTTACAAAATTCCATGTTTGGGTAGCACAACTTGTGTTATGTTATCATCCCAAAAATTCTAAACAATTAGAGCATGGGAACAGGGCTTCAGTGCCAGGTGCCTAAAAGCAAGACAAGAGGAGAGGAGACTTCAGCTGAAATCACAATGAGCAATTCAGTTGTAATCCCACATTTCAATTCCAATCCTTAAGTACCTCAGAGGTAAAAGACTAAAGAACACTGGTTTAAACCAAGGGAGATGTGACAGTCTCAACAAACTTGTATTTTTCAAATGAAGTTGGACTACAGCTCATCAGTTTACCAGAAGTCTTTATTCCCCTCTGGAATTCTGAATGTGAAAATCAACAGGTCAAGTAAGACAAGAGATAAGGCAGATTTTCTCAGAGCAGGTATGGCTTACCTTCCACCCACAGGAGGGAATGACAGTAACTGCAGGCTTGACTGCCAAGCAGGATCTGAACACACAGAACAGAGGGGAGCTTTTCCCTTGCTTCATGACAAGAGAGGGGATTTGGAAGGAACAGTATTTTTTAATGTTGTTTTTCAACCAATTTTTGTCTATGGGAAAAATAAGATCCAGCTTATCAATCTTCCTGCTCAATTTTGTTCTAAAAGTAAATCTTCTGAGATAAACACGTTCAACTGAAAGCAGCGAGTGCCGCAGTTGAAGCTTGTGTCAGCTGTGGCATTGGCACTTTCAAGGACTTTGTTAACACCACCCTTACTCCTGCCCCAAACTTGGCTAATGTCAACTTCATAAGCACAATCTTTTGAAATCCCAAAGTGCTTAAGGTTAAACAAGATCTGACTTTTAATGTAGAATTCAACAGGGGGTAGGAGAAAGGAGGGAGAGGAGAGAGATGGGAGGAGAGAGAGAAGCTCCTAAGAACAGTAGGAGTCAACATGTGATTTTTTACTTTCTTGCATATCTGTACAGTCAAGCATCTCCACTCAGATGATATAATGGCATCATCAGATCCTAAAACAAAATCAGCATCATGTTTAATTATCTATGACTAGGTAGGGGAAAAAAATTAAGATAATAATTTTCAATTAATGTTACATTTTAAACAGTTAGGGCTGGGGCCTGAAGTCATCACTTGAGATGCAGCATGCAATAATACAGATTGGCCAGTGGGCTTTGCTAGATAAACAAAAGCTTTTTCATAGATGCAACACTAATTTTCAGAATGTTGCTAGGGCAACAGCAGACTGTAACAAGAATTTCTGAATAGTGAGCAGGTGGCAATATACGAAGATCTTAGATTCTTGACTGAATTATTTATATGTAATCCAGAATAGTGAGATTTTGAAAAGCAATAGCCTTATTCCAGCACCACAAATGGAAATACTACATACCTTGTCTAGAATATTTATTAAAGTTCTAGACATGCATCTCTTTTTTGTTTTAACATGCTATGTAAGGCAAGATCACTAGTCTCACACCTCTGGCAGAAAGAAGGAAAAGCAGTTATTTTGCATAAAATACACAATATAAAAAAGTTGTTTTTCTAATTCAAAAATAGATCTAACTTTCTATCCAAGATTCTCCTTGTACAGATTCAATAACTCCAGAGGGACAGGAACAAATCTTGGCAATTATGAAGTAAGGACCAGAATAACAGAAGAGAACTGGACATGCTTTATTCATCATGCCCATCCACAGCAGGAGTTTTGACAGATATAAAATGTTATGGGAGGAAGCCTAATGGGCAGTCTAGAGTCTACCACTTGAAAAGCAATGGCAGCAAGATTTGGCAAAATTTTTTTTCATTTAAAACTTTCAATTCAGCTAAGTCATTATATTACTAACAAATTCCATCACCTGGTTTTCCAAGTTTCTGATTACTTGGTCAGCAAAGGTTTGTGTATCTGGACAAGGCCAGCTGTAACATTATTCTTTTGCTGAATATGACAGAAAATAACAATTTTAATTTACTCTAAGACTGAACTTCTTCTCCCTGTGAGTTCCCTGAGACACTGTAATATATGCAAAAATCACAAACCTGATCTACCTTCGGGGCTTTTTGTCACAGATCTCTGCTTTAAATATCAATAAAACATTAAGATTTGTAGTTATTTTCAGTAAAGTTCCCAGGTTTTAGAGATTAACAGAGTCTATGTATTGAGATATAAATTCACATACCACAAGACAAGAATGTTCATAATAAACTACAGAGGTCTTATACAAGTAGCTGACATTATCAGAAAAACTTCCAAAACACAGTAAAATATGGATAATCTAGTAATTTGATATCATTTTGATAAATATTCTTAATTCTCCATGAAGCCCCTCATGAGAAAGACATCAAGGTAATGGTGTGTGTCCAGAGAAGGAGCAGGGCTGGGAAGGGTCTGGAGCACAAGTCCTGAGAGCAGTGGCTGAGGGAGCTGGAGGTGTTTAGACTGGAGAAGAGGAGGCTCAGGAGAGGCCTTATCACCCTCTAACTCCCTAACAGAAAGCTGTGGCACAGTGAGGGTCAGTCTCTTCTCCCAAGTAACAAGCAACAGGACAAGAAGAAATGGCCTCAAGCTGCTGGGCAGGTTTAAGATGGATATTAGGAAAAATTTCTTCATGGAAAGTGTCAAGCATTGGAACAGGCTGCCTGAGGAAGTGGTAGAGTCACCATCTCTGGAGGGATTTAAAAGACATGCAAATGTGGCACTTGAGGCCATGGTTTAGTGGTGTACTTGGCAGTGCTGAGGGAAGGGTTGGACTCTATGATCTTACAGGTCTGTTCCAACCTAAATGATTCCATGATTCTGTTATGTACTGTATGAGATTGTTTCAGTTTGTCTAATTTTCAACTAATGTACGTGAAATTGAGGACAAGGCCTGGAACAAGTTACACGTTAAATGGTGCTGCCAACATGTGTGCCAGCTGTACAGACCTGAACACCCCACAGACACCTAGAACGAGCTTTTAAACTAAGTTCATCCAGTGAAATCACTGTTTGACACCTGGTCAAGCTCTACCAGCAAAGGCTTCCATGCCAGCTTCTTGAATGAGACTATAGCTAAAGCAATTCCAGCAGAATGTCCAGTGGAGACAGCTGAACTCACAGAAGATTAAAGTATTGGATTCTTACAGCTGGTCTTCCTACATTGTTTATAAATGAGCTTCTGTCCTCTCCAGCAGCTTCATTCTAAACAGGTCTAACTACCAGTGCTGAGCAGCTCCCTGCATTGCAGTTGAATCCTGTAAATTCCTTTGTTCCACTTTCTGGTCAGAGGAAGGTAAGAACAAAATTGTCTCACTAATATGATGCCTCATGGAACAGCTGCTTAAGCATCATCTTAGATCTCAAAACTGAGGATCCTGGCAACAAGGCAAAGTAGAATAAAATGAGCATCTTATTACTTCTTTATGAACACTTCTGAAAATACATCATCATCATCATCAGATCAGCAGCTTAATTGCCTGGACCCAGGCAAAAGGGAGACAGAGAACTGATTCCTCCTTTCCCCAACTGAAAAAACCGGGCAGCATCACATTCTGCCACACGGAACTCATGCCTTGAGCAGCCAGCAGGGTGGTCAGCCAAGCAAGCAACACCAGCATTTACACGGAGTACCAGTGTTTGTGAGTTCACAGGCTCCTTTCTCATGGCATGATCACTGAAACAAGAAACTTACCTGAACCAAACACTGTATCTCCCCTTAGAGGGGACAGGGGCAGGAAAACCTAACTCAACGAAGATTTGTTTTACATAATGATGGCTTTTTTAAAATTAAAAAAAAAGTGTAAACATAGGACTAATACTGCCACCACTAAATTTATATTCTCAAGGATTTTTGTAACTCAGAATTTAGAAAAGAAACTAATACAGTGCATTAGAACTTAGTGAATTTCTTGGAGAAATTTTCTTGAAAGTTGGTTTTTGGACAAATATGAAGGCATGAGGAAATTAAAAAATCAGCACCATTGTTTTCTTCAAGAATACTTCAAAGGTTACATGTCCAGGAAGGAGACAGGAGAAAAATACTCACCCTCAAAATACAAATTCCAAATACACTGTTCCCAAGCTGAACACAGGCACTAACACCCAATTCTGGGAGCAGAGAGGTTTTGAAAGCTTAATAAAACAGGAAAGAAAATCTTTCTGGAGATCAGATTTTTTTACATTTGGAGGGTGTTCATTTACAACCTGTATTATGCTTTGCCTAACACATTCTGGAAGTGTGAGCAGACCAGAAGGTCAGGGCTACAGCCACTCTCTGTGGGACCAAAGATGGGGTAAGGAAGGGAGAAAGTTTAAAGAGATAGCAATTTTAACACTGCTCTACTACTGAACAAGTCAACCCCAAAGAATCTTATGCATGTACTCAGAATATTTAAGCAAAGGATCATTAATAATTAATAGAATATCTATTAATAATTATTAGAATCTTGCATTTCTCTGACCAAAAGGCTTTGCTTTACAGCCAGTTCAGGACAGGGACTTTGACATAGTCTTAGGCTACAACAATCCAGGGATTGAGGATAATCAGGCTGTCCTTGACATATCATTTCCTTATAAAGATATACAACACACAGTTACATTAGAATTTATTGGCATGTTTTAATGTATATTATGTAGCATTTAACCATCTTATGTGTGCAAAGAATCATCTGTAAAATACCTATGAAACTTGCTCTCCTTAAGGCACAGGGAAAAGAAGCTGGGAAGGGAAGAAAGTCCTTTAATACAAATAACCACAAATTTAGCTGGAAGAATAAATGCAGAGGAAGGAAAAAAAACCCAAAACAACCAAACAAAACTCAGAAACAGTCAAAACCAAAAATAAAATCCACTCCAAAATATACTGACCAACCAAAAGGTAAGCCTTGGAAGTCAGAAAGAAGTTCCACCCTGAGTTAGAACTTTCTAACAAAAGATTCATTATCCATACAAAGAGAAAAAGAACAAGTACACCAAAAACCCACTACAGCACATCTGAAACTGAATTTGAAAGAGTTCATTCAAAGGAAAAATAAGATTCACAAAGTAAGTGCTGAAGACACCATACCCACTAACTACAGAAAACTAGAAGCCTCTCATCAGATCACAAGTCTCAAAGAAGAGACTTTTTTCAACAGTACAAAATACGTGATGCTATCATTTGGCATTGGAAAAAAAAAGCACAGAACTAAATATAAGCAAAAAATAACTATGCTTGACTTCTAAACAAATTTTAAAGGAAAGAATGAATTAAAGGCACCAAAGTCAATGGAAAATGAGTTGACAGCAAAACATTGTAGCAGATATTGTGCCAAACAGTTCTATTTAATAAAGTAATATCTCCTAGGAAAAATAAATGGAGGAGGCCTAATCTATTGAAATTATACGTAGTATTATAGAGGAAACTGATAAAGCAGAGACAATGAAGATTAAGAAAATTCAAATTTTAAAGATGAAACTACCATTCAATTTATTCTCAGAAAAGCTACAGAAATGCCATTCTAATAAAGCCCTGGTAAGGCCTTAAATGGAAAATGGTATTTGCACTGATAAAAACTTGTATGGAAAACTTAATTTCATGTGGCTGCAGTAGATAACAGATAGATAGAAGTCACTTAATGTAGAGGAAAACTTTACCACAAACTCATGTGTCTGTAAGTTTTCCACAGTCAGCAAAGCTGGAGGCCAGTAGATATCAGAACCAGATTTTACAACTGCTGTTCAGCATGCAAGAAGATAACTAGCAATTTAATTAACATTAAATAAAGTTTGACACAGTTATGAAAGCATTATTTCCTGTTAGAAGGGACTGGACTAAATGACCCAGAGTCTGTTCTTTCAGTCTTCAGGCACATTCAAGCAGTGCACAATGCAATGAGTTGCATCCTTTCCACAAACATTCCATTATTTTACTGATAATTACTGCCAGTTAATACCAAGGTACCTGACTGGCCTAGATTCAGTGGGAAACAACTGGATTTTTTTTTTTAATCAGACTTTGCTTTCAAAAGCCTGTTAAGAAGCCTTCTCAGGATCAAGAATTTTTCCTTAAAATTTAAAGAAACTGGAAAAAGTCCACTAGTACTTCATTGCTAAAGATTTCAAAGAATAATTTACAATCAATTTTATGTCTTCCCATGTTTTATATGGGAGTCTGTCTCATAACATCAAACATATGTGAGAATCCATGTTCCTTATAGAAGCTGTGCCTGCATCTAACCCATATATTTCAAACATATTTCAGAAGTTTCAGAGTCACTACCACTCTAAGGAGGTAACTGCAGACATGAATAAAATAAGGACACAGAAACCAACTCCTGATACTGCAAACAGCAGAGTCCCAAGGTTAATAAGTTATGAGCAGGATTAGAGCTGAGCCTGTTCACGTCATGCACCAGGACTTTCTTACTGTTCATATCAAGAGCAGGCAGTTCATCATATACACACCCCCAGGCTGGGCAGGTGTGACACACAGCTGCAGGACACTCTGCTGCCTTTCTGCAGCATGCAGACCGTAGATATCTAGATGGACAACAAAGAACCCCATCAGACCCCTCTGATGTCAAGCTACACACTTTAGAATCATCAGCACTGATCTAAACCATGCCTGAATTCACACATTGTCTGACCAGAGCTGAAAAATCTTCTCAAGGTCTCCCATCCCCAATTATTTCACATGTTAAAAATGGGCTAAACTCTCTCTTGCTTAAAAGTAATCTATATTTCATTGCACACTGGAAAACAGGACAAGGAAAAGAGTTACTGAAAGAATATTTACACATCTATAATTCTTGATCTTTATGGAATGTTACAATTTTAAGCTTTCACACTGCTATGGACCAAGGAAGACAGACACAAACCCAGGTTTTAACATTGTCTAATATTTCCACAGAAAAGGCCAGATAAAAAGCTGATTGTGTTCTGAGTTGGGACAGCTTCCACTACTGTTTTGATATGCAGGTCTTAATAAGGACTACTGCTCTTTGTGCTTTTCAAATCAAACTTTGCAGCGTCAGAAAATACAAGATTATGTAGCAACTAATGGCATGTCATCATGGTCAATGATGAACAGCCAACTGTTGGACTATCATACATTGCATTAACTGAGTTAGCCCAGTAACACCATTTATTCTTTTCATATTCCTGTTTTAAGAATTTAGTCTACTGGTACCATTTGAAGCTCAGAGATCTTCCTCAAAACATGGTATTATTTATTCTTCTGTATTTAATTCATTACTAGATAAGCTCAGTCTGGACTCAGTTCCTTCTCCCAGTAACAGGAATGTTCACATAAAAACAAGTGTTCATCTCCAGAAGCCAATATTTGAAACTAGAGCAAAACAAAATATCCCCACATGAAGTATTAGGATGAACATCATAACACTTTTATAAGTTAACACAACAGTTTGTGTGAAAGATTCATATCCTTTTGTTAGACCACAAGCCTAACCAGACTGCAGTAGCATTCCTACAGCAGCTTCCATAAAGTCACTTAACAGCTTTCCAAGTACTGGGAGTCCTTTCCCTCTAATCCACACCACAGGGATGACATCTCAGAGCAGTACTGGCACTGCTTTGTGGTACAGCTTTAAACCCACGAAAGAGCAGTTTATTTTTCCATGACAATAATGCAATGTGCAACCAAACTAGCAGCTAGAAGCCTTTTTAGAGATTAAGTGCAATGAAAATGCATAAAAGATCACTTTGATGTGCTTGAAACAAAGATGAAACCACAGCACCTAAACTAAGAGACTAATAACGTGTCAACTTCATTACAAGTAAAAATTAAGGACTCATTGCAGTCAATTCTAACAGTGAAAACAATATCAGTAGATACTTTGAGTATCTAATTGTCATTTTACCAGTTTCTGCCATTAAAACATATGCTACAACCACCAACACAAGAAAATTACTCAGTTTCCCTTGGTTTTCTCTTAGAAAGCCATTAGGCAAAAGTTCTTGTTCAGAAATAGTCTGACTTCCCAAGTGGAAGAAGGATAAGGACCCATCAACTGAAAAAGGCAAACCAGGTTTTATTTTGAGTCTAAGTACTGCCAATGTGTGCAACTTTGCTAACCAATCCAGCTATACCTGAGGGGAGACACAAACTGGTGAGGGCTCAGTTCTTGCTTTAAGTTATGGAATAGATTTAATGGATTAGAAAAGAAAGGGAGAAAAGGATTCTAACCCCAGTAGCAAGTTGTACTCTTTTTGAACACCTACAGAGCACACTGAACCTGAAATTGAGCTCTTCATCCAAAAGATCGAGGGATTAACAATGCTTTAAAGGAAAAAGGCTTTTTTCTGTACCTTCTGTTGAAATGCTTCAAATCATGCTGTGAGAACATGGACAAGAATTCCCCACAAACTGATTTACTCATTTTGCTACTGCCTCATTAGGGTACAAAAACTCAACATTTGCTCTAAGCCAGCAATTTTCCAATGCCCCTCAAAACTCCTGCTGTATCTCCACAAGAACATACCAAATTCTTCCCAGTTCACCTAGAACATGAAAACAGATGGAAATCTGCCTGTGGATCCAGCACTGGTCAATGATGCAACTGCTCCCAGCTTCTCAGCACCAGCAGGAAGTTTTGATGCCCAAAGCTCTGACAGGAGAAAGGACTGTGAGAACACTCCTCAATCTGCTGCTGGCAGAAGCACTCAAATTAGTTCGAACTTCATTCACCAGCTGCACACCAACAGCCTTTTCCAGACTCAGCTGCACTAAAGAAGTCACTGATCTCACTTCCAGTCACCATTTCCTCCATCTGCCACTTCAACTGCTCCTCCAAGTCTCCCAATAGATGTTTCAATTTGATAGAATAAGAGACCTACATCTTACACAGATAAAAGTTCAGGAACTAACAGCTCATTCAACAGAGCAGAGGAGGTGGCAGAGGGCAGGAACAAAAAGCCAAGGATATGGCACCACGATGGCCTCTTTCACAGCAGCAGGTATTGCAAGGACTGCATCTATTTATGTCTTGCTTCACTTAACATAAATTCAAATGCTTTAGTTGGATACCTACAGCAAAGCATCACACCTCACTTGGCTGGTAACAATTCTTTCAACGACTGTGGCAGGCTAAGTGCTAACCAATTATACAGAACATTTCCTAGAAAAGTACAAAACTCAGGACTGGATTTTTGCTAAATCAAATCCAGCTATGGTATCTTCTATCTTTATGCATTTTAGAGGTTATTTATTGACTCAGAGATGCAGGCTATCCAAAACTATACTTCCAAAAAAAAGGAGCAACTCTGCTATGCTATATGGTCACAGCTTTAAAGATATTTATGGCATTTGTCCTGACAAGCTTTAGCCTTCAGACCATTCTATACACAACTGGACAAAGATCTTTCATACACGGCAGTACACACCTGCTAACAAACCTGAGGAGGGGGCAGGAAAGTTAAGAATGCTAAATACGGGACAGAATTCCATTTCATACACAAATTCAAGTTACAGATTAAAGAATAATAAGAACTGATCTTGGGAAGGAGAGTAAAACACAAAAAATCAGCAGCAGATGAAAAAAAGGTGAACAATGTAGTATATAATTGTTTATGCAGAAACCAATGGCTGCTTAGAGGTAATGCCCCATTTCCTTACAGAGATCCAAGATAAGGAGTAGAAAAGAAACCCTGGAATAAGCATCCCACAGCCATCTCAAATCTACACTTTGCTTCAGCAGACTGGACCTGTACATGCAATAACCAAATATTTTTGGAAACATAATTCTATAGATTGGAGAAAAGTGCATGTCAAAAAATGACACATTGACAGGATCCTTATAATACATATATTAAACTGCAGGAGACTAACTTATGCACAAGAGTAGCAGTGCAGGCTGTTCTGTAATTAAGGCTGCTGCCCTTCATAAATCTGTTTCCAGACATTATTTCCTCTAAAATACTCCTTCAACAAGTAATGAAATCGAAATAAGATTATAGGCAGGCCCAAAGTGCCATTTTCCCAACAATATTTAACCATCATTGTTGCTGACTTACCAACTCCCAGAAAGAGCTTTCCAACACCGCTTCCCAAAATCTCCCGACATTGTTATACACATTGTTATACATTCGTCCACCACTTCCAAGAAAAGTCAAGGAGGATACACCAAGAACCACATAACCCCAACTTTAATGGGCTCCCACAGATGCTACCTATCAGCCAGAGTAAGCACCACATTGAGGCACTCGCATTGATTCTCCTTGCCTAAAGAATACGGTGTGAATGACCTCATTATGCAGGTCTTGCACTGCCAAACGACTCCTCTTTCCATCACTAAAAGGCTCCACGTGGATTGCAGCGTTTAACGAAACCCCCTGGGTCATTCCTAGCTGGCCGTTCCTGGGTGGGATGGACACAGGAAAATAAAAGCCTGACTGGGTTCAACACCTCTGCGGTCCTTGAGCCCAGTGGTGGCAGGATTACAGGATATTCTCCCACTCCTATCGAAAGCTCCTTAGCTGTCACACCCATGAATTACAGCACTTCGTATTTACTGGCTACTGCCTAACTCTCTTGGTATCTTTAAAATGAGAATTCGAGCGCGCTGAAAAAATCTCAGATGCAAATCACTTCAACTAATCAGGATATCCAAGGTGGTTCACATTTTTATCCAGGTAGTAAAAGTTGAAGCATACTCGTCTAGCTCACCGAATCTGAACCATGCTGTCAATATATTGAAAAGATTTTTATAAAATGGACCGTATGCCACATTTTAGCCAATTCAAAGTTTAAGTTGCTCTGTTACCGGACAACTCACTGAGAGAACGGGGTGTCAAAAGGCCGATTTTCCCTAAAGTGTCCAAAAAATGCAACTGTATCAGTTACTTTTAAAAGCCTGGAATAGAGCACCTTGAAACTTTAAGCACATAAAGGTATTTGAAAAGATATGGTTGCTACATCTCTTAGCCAAATGAACTCTGGGGAGAAGTAGATTTGTGAAAGTGGCGATACAAAGACACGAAGTTGAATTAACAGAGGCCACTGTAGCAAACTGACTTTCCAGTGAATAAACCCCAAACCCACGGCGTTTGCGTTGTACCCAGAGCTGAGCCTAGAGCACTCGACCGAAACCATTCAGCTGGTTTGAAGCTGTTTCACGGACAGACTTTAACCAAGCAATACAAAATAAAGACTATGGTGTAAGGCAAATACACTGAAATGGGAGAAGAAATGAAAGCCAAAAACATAACCTAAATTAAAAGAAGAAAAAAGGCAGAGGCAGAATTGTGTTTAAGATGAGAATGGTACTACTACTTCGCTCTGTCTCCTCCACTTTTTGTTTATTCCTCCTAACAGACAAAATTAAAATACAAACAGGCAACCACCGCAGCAGATTTAGTGGCTGACTCTTCCCAAATCTTTAATAAATAGTTTCTGGAGCACTGCTGACAAACCTAACCCAGTACACTGCACACCCCTCAAAATTACTGACATTTAGTCAAATCTGTTTTTACTCACGAGAAAAGTACTAGTTGATCTTGACAGCAATTTACAGTTTTCTAAAATAAAGAGTGGCCAAGAAGTGCAATTATAAGTACTACATTTTTGATCTTCCAAGATTTAAATGGACGCACGTCTTAACATTATTTCTGTCATTGAGACTTCGGTAAATTGAGAAGCAATAAGTTACTTAATTTCTACAAAATACTTAAACCCTTGACGTCACAGTACTTACTGCAAAACAAAGGCTTAATATCAGGTGCATGCCAAGCCAATGGAAGACTGTCAAAGAAAATGTGTTTCCATTGCTATTTCTTTCTCCTGAATAGCAGATTATTTGAAAAAGAAACATTTTGAAAAATAATCAGAACTTCATTTTGCCTTTCACTTCAACAGTAAATAAATATTCCTAATCTAACATTCACAAGACATACTGCCCCGTAAAATTGCTGCTTAATATTCAGCCAAAGAGCATGTCTCAAATACATTACTCCTTGTGGAAGACAAGACATGAGAAAGCAACCCCATTAAAAATTGCAGGTTAATACCTCAGTGGAAAAAGGCCAGTGTCAGACACTGCAAGAGAAAAAACCCAACACATTCCCTATTCTGCTTTGGGCATACAAGATCTCTTCGGTTTCAGGTCAATGAGAAGGGGGCATCAAAATTTTAAATTAAAGACTATTAGCAAAACCACTCCAAGACAACAATCACTAAGGCAGTCTGTACTATGTGGCAATGCGCCCTAAGCAAAGCGTGCACCACTCTTTTTGGTTTTTTTCCATCACCTCCTAATCCAGCTTTCTATGGACATCACACAAATCCATCAACACGTAGGATGCGTGCAAATCTCTTCACGTGAATAATCTGAATAATTCTTAGACTCCATGTAAGAAACAGCTATTCCTCACTTTTTTTCCCTATCTCGTTCCATCCTCCTCATAAAGTGAAACCCTTCTTCGGTGCTGAAAACTCATTTTAAAACGTTTTTAAAAGAGACGGTAAAAACCAGGCCGTGACGTAGTTTGCTCTCAAGTCTACTTACACTTTATACTACAATATGGTAGATATACCCACATGCAATATTATCCAACAAGCGGCAGAAATTTTAAGAAAATGAAAACATAATAGGTGAAGAGCCCTGTGTCCCACTCCGGCCAGCCCTGGCTATATTAGGGAAGGGGAAGGGCCGGGCTGGCCCCGCCGGACCGTGACCCCCGGCCGGGCTGCACCCACCGGCCCCGCGGCCGCGCCCCCCCTCCCTCAGCGCTGCCCCCGCTCTGCGCACTGCGGGCGCGGCCCCCCCTCCTCCCTCAGCGCACTGCGACCCCCGCCCGCCGGAGCGCCTTCCCCGGCGGCATCCCGGGCTCCTCACCGGGGCGGAGCGCTCCTTCCCGGGCTCGTTCCCGGGCTTCTTCCCGGGACGCCGCGCCCGGCGGGTGGCGGCTCCTCACACACGAGGGGCGCCGAACCCAGCGCCGAGCGCCGCTCGGGTTCCTCCTGCTGCTGCCGCGGCGGGGAGAGAGACCCCACCCCCGGACTGCTACCTCCAATGGCTGCGCAGGACGCCACTGATGGACAGCCCCGCGGACCAATAAGCGTCGCGGCGCCTTCCCCCCGGCGCTGCCGCGGAGTGGTGCCGCTCGGCGCTTACGCGAGCCGAGCCCGCCCGGAAGGCGGTGGCCAATCGGAGGGCACGGCCGCCTTGACAGACAACCATGAGCACCAGTAAGAGCGGCGCACCGGTACCGCAAGGCCCGCCCCCTGCGTGCAGCCCATGGCCGCGGGCAGACGGAGCGATCCCGCGGCTGTGGCAGTGCGGGATCTTAGCGGCCTCCGCTCTGTGCTCCGGCCGCTTTCCCTTCTCCCGCGCCTGAGCTGCTCCCTTGGTCCCGGGCGTGTGGTGTATCCCGAGCAGCAGCTCCCCGGTTCCGCTGGGTCCCCGCGCCAGCGCTCCCGCAGCCGCACGGCGCCCGCACGCTGGTGGGGCAGGCTGGGATCTGTAGTCGGGGCTTGTCCGCGGCACCTCTCGGTCTCCCGGCTCCTCGCCCCGGCCTTCACCGTTCTTCCCAACCCCGAGAGCCGGCGGTGCTGCCCCGCTGCCCCGTCCAGCCCGGCCCTTAGAGCGCCATCCTCTTCCCTCCGTTCCCAGCCCCGCTTCCCCCTTCCCGCCCCTCAGGCTCCCTCAGCCCGCCCGCTCCAGCGGATCAGGGACCGGCACGACGCACGGCCTGGCGGGAAGATGATTTTTAACTCGCTCCTGGGGAAACGGGGCCAGGGGCGAGAAGGACGGGGAAGACAAAAAATAAGGAAAAAGCAGCGTCCGGGCCCAAAAGCGCTTCCCGTCCGTGACCTCTGGTCATGCGTCACTTCCCGGCGGCCGTTCGAGCGCGGAGCCCGCGGCCGTGAGGGGGTGCGCGGGGTGGGAGGCGCTCGGGGTCGGTCACCAGCCCGGGACCAGCTGCCAGGTGACTGCTGTTTGTCCCCAGCCCGTGTTTGTGACAGGTTTCACTTCTTGCGGTAGCTGCTGCTGGGTCGTCGCGTGGTGCGCTCAGGTACTTCTGCGATTGCAGCTGCAGGGACTTGCGTAAGTAAAATAAAAAACTTGCCCCCAGGCAGGTGTTGAGGTGTGCGCTTCCCTCCAGCACGGTACAGTGGCCTGTGGGAAAACTGTTCTATGCTGAAGAACTGTGTGGTGTCCTTTGCTCTGTCTGATTGCTTTTTCTTGTAGCGTTCTTTAAGATGCTGTGTTCTGATGGGTAGATTTTCAATTCTTTGTTATCCCACTGGTGGCTGCACAGAACAAAAAAGACAAGGAGCTACTGGAGAGGGTCCAGCGGAGGCCACAAAGGTGATGAGGGGTCTGGAGCATCTCTCTTATGTGGAGAGACTGTGAGAGCTGGGCCTGTTTAGTCTGGAGAAGAGAAGACTGAGGGGGATCTCATTAATGCACATTAATATCTCAAAGGTGGGTGCCAACAGGATGGTGCCAGACTCTT
This sequence comes from Hypocryptadius cinnamomeus, assembly GCA_013400635.1. Lineage (NCBI taxonomy): Eukaryota > Metazoa > Chordata > Aves > Passeriformes > Zosteropidae > Hypocryptadius > Hypocryptadius cinnamomeus. Next base: position 107,448 of record VYZP01013979.1, read on the forward strand.
TTAGTGGTGCCCATCAGCAGGATGAGGAGCAATGGCCATAAAATGAAACAGAAGTTCCACCTCAGCATGAGGGAGAACTTCTTTACAAAGATGGCAGAGCACTGGAACAGCTGCCCAGGGAGCTTGTGGATTTTCCTTCTCTGGAGACATTCCAAAGCCACATGGATGTGTTCCTGTGTTACCTGCTCCAGGTGACCCGGCCTAGGTAGGGGAGTTGGATGGCATGATCTCCAGAGGTCCCTTCCAAGCCACACAATTCTGTGATTCTGCAAAATAGTCGATTAATCAATCAAACAAGGTGTTCTTAGAGCCTTGAATTCCCTATTAAGTTTTATTGAACATGCAGTCATGGAGCAGTTAAGTCCATCAAGAGAAAACTTATGAAGCAAAACCCTTAGTGGAAAGACTCATTTGTCTTAGGCATGTGCTGCTGAGCTGCATTGAAGGGCTATACGTAGTGGTCTGTAAAAATAAGCAGTGGGTTTATATTATGTAATCAGCTTGTGTTGACAAACAGCTATTGGAAAACTTAAAGTAGTCCTTGAACTAGTCATCAGTCTTGCACCCAACTTTCCAATAAAGAAACAGCCCAGGGGTAATAACCTCAACAATCTGGGTCTCAGTTGCTGCCTCTGGAAGGATAAGGGCCTATAGTGAAATGCAGTATAGCAGTAGCAGTGGTAGAAAGAAATTCAACATTGGGTTTTTTCAAATTTTACTTTATTGTTTGCATTGCCCTTATCCCTCAATAGTTACTTACTTTTCCAGATCATTTATGATTGATTGAACATGATAGAAGTTGGAGCAGATTACTTGGAAGTACTGCTGATGTTGTTTCTCTCATGTATGAGCTGTCTACTTGCTTGAATTAAAAAAAAAAGTTTCAGGGCAATTTTTTTTATATGGCAGCTCAGTTTTCTTGGAAGCTTGAGAGACTTTTTCAAAAGTTTTCCTGGAAATTATAGTTACTGTACAAATATGTTTATAAAATTTACTCTGTTTTAATTCAGTTTTGAAAAGCAGTGGGAATTGGACTGCATCAAATAGTTTATAAGTACATTGTTGTAGAGCCCTTTCAAAAAAACTTCATCAGACTGGAAAAATGGGAATCACTTTTACAAAACACATGGTGACTCCCACCAAATAAAAGCATTTATCCTGGTGTGCATGGGTTCTTTACTGGTTTTTTATGCCCTATGAATGAATCATGATGTAGGTCCAATCTTCCTCATCCATGCTTTTAAAAGCTGGGATCATTTACCAGTATCTAGTCCTGAGATACTTAAGCAACTTTAGATTAATAGTTACTGAGTTTAGTAGTTCAACTTTTCCATCCCTGATTTCCTTTAAAACAATTGAGTAAATACTCTAGTGTTTGAGTTTTTTAACTTGTGACACTTATGCAGCTGAATGAAGTCTCTGAATGAAAAGCTAGGTCTCCACACAAAATCTTTTAGGTCTGTTTTGTCTGAAAGAAAATGAAGCTCCAGAACTGGTGGTCTGGAGATGTGGGGAGGTCGATGTGATCTGTATTACAGCACATTAAGGACACAGAAAAAAACCATGAAAAGTTGTAGTTAGAGAATACATGCACTGGTCTTTCTCTCTCCCCTTAGAACTTCTAAATCTGCAATGACTAGAACAACAAATACAAACTGGTCTTCTGCTAACTGACCAAATTCTTTTTTAAAACAGACTGTTTTTATTTCTTGACATTATTACAGTGTGTACATAAGTACCCTGTCTCAAAACATACATGATCACCATTGCCACAATCGTTGTATATGTTGTTTTAATAGCCAGTGTTCACCACATGTGGAGTTCTTTAGTTATTCACCTAGTCTATAATTATTCACCATTCATTTATACAATCATTCACCTAGAGAAAAAAACTAAACAAAAACTTGTACATATCTGGAAGTTAGTGTTTTCTGTTTTGCTGCTTTCTAAGATCTGCAAAGTCAGTTTTAACCTTGTTAATGACTGATGCAGAAACATTTTTCATTGTAGTATTGCTGTGTACTGATCACTCATGTGCCTCCTTTAATTCAGATCTGTGCTTCTGAAACTGCATGGTTCCTATTCAGTGTTTCAGAGAAAGGATCTTGTCATGATCTTGTTCAACAGAAAGTTAATTATGTTAACATTTCATTCTCATATTGTCACTCACAACAAGCTATGTAGGGAGCTGATCACAAATACATCATTATCTCTGCATTTATAAAATGGAAAATTATCAAAGAAAATGAGTCACAAATTTTCTTTAGGTGAATCTCAGAACTGAGTGTTGAACAGCTTTGTTGGGCCCACCAGTCCTGCAGCATTGTTGACTTGTGTGGCTCTACAGAAATGTTTTAGTTTCTGTCTTTAGTTTTTGTTTGTTTGCCAGCAGTCTTAAAGTACCGTACACTAATCAACTTTTAAAGGAAAAAATGTGCAGTGGAAAATATTGTGATAGAACTGAAGTAATTATGGTTATTTTCCCAACAGTTAGGATTGAAACAGTTGTGTTTGCTCAACTGAGAGTGGAACAAGCTATTTATTTACTGGAGCTTTATGATTTTTTTCTGGGAAATGCTTGTCTTGGGCACACAGGGGCTTTCCATCTTCTGTTAAGCAAAGCTCTGGGGTGGACATGCATGAGAGACCCTGGTTCTCATCAGAGTATTTGTGTCTGCTACTGAGTGTTCCAGAGGCCCAAGGTATAGGAATATTGTTTCTGTAAAGCTATACCAAAGATTCCACTTAGGAAAATGGGGGACAAAATTGCCACGGTCAATACAATGCTCATGTCCCAACTTTTGTGTGTTGATCAGTATTATAGATTTAAATTCACTAGTCTTCCCTCATTGCCCAGCAGAATGGTGTGTCAGAATGGTTGTGGTTGTAGAAGTGGTAGTGGAGGCCCAAGAAGAAATGCCTGGAAGTTCCAGTGTTACCCTGTTCAATTCTTCCACAATGAGAATGTCATGGAACTTCCCTGGAGGCTCATCCACAGCAATTCCTTTACATTCCCCTGAACACCTGATATGTATCCTGGTAGATGTGCCTGTAATTCATCCTGTAACCAAAAAAGGCACTTACTCACTTTCTGTCTGCCTGAATGTCACTAGCCTGACTGGCAATGCCACTGACAGATCCACCAAAATTCTTGTGTTTCTGGAATTGCACAGCAGTTTCATGGATTTTCAGAACATTCAGGTCCTAGTCCCTGTCCTTTCCCTCTCCTCAGTGTTGTCAACAGTACTGACACCTTCTTTTTTTGTCCTCCAGATGTGACAAATTCCTGATAACCTATATTTGCTGTGCTCTCTAGTCCTCTGTTCTTTTCCTTTGTATCTCCCTGATTTTAAGACAGTATTAACCATGAGGGATTCAGAGCAGGGGGCTCAGTGATCCCACACCACATCAGAATAGTGTACACCAGGTTCTGTAGCCTAAGCTTCATAAGCAGAATTCCTTATGAACAGAGGTGCAGTTCTTTCACTGTGGCTGTGGTTTCCCCTGAATCCATCTGCCTGTTCTGCCTCCTCACCTGGACTCCATGACAGTGGAAGGAAGGTGTTGCAGACTGCTGATCCTGCTTTCTAACATTGTTTACTTTAACCATTTATATTGTTCCCAGGTCTATCTTACCTTGTAAGCAGGGAGTGTCAAAAAGCAGCTTACTGAGTCCTGCAGGTCCTTGGTGTGAGTGACCACAGAGCACATCCCTCTTGTCAATATGATAGCTCATACCTTGCATCACATCTGAATTCCTCCAGATTGCTTCAGAAATAAGTCACTATCAAAAAACCTGAGTGCTCCAAATTCAGAATTTTGCTATCAAACCTGGTGGTACTGCTAAGAGTCCAGGCAGCCTATTCTGGCTGACATTCTTTGTTCCTGTGGTAATCCTGATCCTTACACAGGCCATGAATCCAAAATGATTAGGTGCTGTTTTGATGCAAAGATCTGTTTTTTTCTTTGTGTTCAGTTAGTGCACTGCTATTGAGCTTTATAAGCTTTTGTTTGCTTGAAGTCTGTTGAAGTTAAAAGAGGGCAAAAGTGAGTATTTCTGCTCTGACACTGTCTCTTGAACAAAAATGAATGAAGAATCCACATTTTTCATCTTTAAGCATACTGTGAGAATTTTTATTGATTATTTCTGTGGTTTAAGATTGTTTCTTTCTTAGGGAAATAAAGTTCTTCACTATTTCTTCTTTTATTTTTTTTCTTCTTTTTTTTTTCACTTCCTCGAAGTGGGCATATTTTCCCCTTTTTTCTGATTTAATTTCTAGGATTAAAAATTTAAAGAACTGTTAGTTCCATCATCAGAAGGTTAAATAGCCTATTTTTTTCCCTGGAACTCTTCTGAAAATGTTTACTAAAAGGGTTATATTTCAGTGTCCATGAGTAAGCTCGATTTGAATGGCAAATAACTTCCTTTCGTGAATAAGGTATTTGCTAAAATAATTATTTCATAGTGTAAAGGAAGAGACACATGCTGGCCTTTTCATCCTGGAATATTTAGAATATTTTATAGATACTGAGGTGAGGGACTTCTTCTCCAGCATCTGCACAATTTTATGCTTTCCAGAGAGAATTCTCAAAACTCGATGAAAGTTGTGTAGATATTGCTTATTTCAAGATAAAGTGATGAGTATTGTTCCATCAAGCTTTATTCTCTATTCTGCCATGTAGGTAAGATATCTTATTTCTCTTTTGTTTCCCTCTAGTTCAGCATGGCCACTGAAGCCTCTCGGTTGGAGGATGTTGATTCTAAGCTGTCCTTCCTACCTGAAAGACTGAGAAAGAAGCTGCTTCCTTTTCAGGAAAAGGGCATCATATTTGCACTTCAGAGAAGTGGCAGGTAAGATTGTTGTATTCAACTACTGTATCACATGCTAAAAATTGATGTGAAAATAAAGTATGCAGACATTAAGTAGAAAAATCATAAACTTATGTTTCTATAGTTGTAAGTAAGAATATGATGCTAAAAATAATTACTTTAGGTAAATATTATTTTTTACAAAGGTTATTCAATACCAGCAGTCTTGGGTGAGTTATGTTGCAGAAATCTTTCATAAACTGTAAGGTAACATGGTTTAAAATGAGTTGTGGAGGTTTTTTCCACAGAGGATGAAGAGGTTTAATAATGCATTATGCAAAAGAGAGTTGTAGTATCAAAGTTCTCATGTGAAAGGAGGTTGATATCAATAGGACCATCATTTTTGTTATGTTAATGGAGAGTTCCTAAAATAAGTTAATTCACATTTGATTCTTTAGTTTTTAATGGTAGAGCTGTTAAGGGAATGACTAACAGATCCTGATGCATCTGTGTGGTTTTCTATTTTAAATTCTGGAGTGTAATCAGGGTGCTCTGGAGCTCACTGAGCTGCAGCAGCAGAGCAGGAGAAGCCTTGCAGAGTGCTCAGTTAGCCAGCACAGCAGCTGATGGAGTAGGCATTCAACAATTAAGTACCTGGTAAATCAAAAAACACAGTTTATGCTGCAGAGGCTGGAAATATTTTGCTGAGTAAGAGCCTGTTAGTGAGTTACAGGGTCGAAAAGGAGAGGGGGAAATGCTATTTCCACATTTATGAATTTTAGGAAATGTGGGCAATTGCAGCCTAAAGCTGTGAAACCACTGTATGCTGTTGTTTTGGAAAGGAATGATGCTGGGGAGGTCTGGCACAAATGGAATTACTGTAGCCTGTGTGGGAAAGATGGATGAAATTAGTTCCTGATTATTTCAGCATCTTGCTGAGAAGCAGAGGCTTAGGGCCTAAGGGGGTTGCTTGCTGATGTTTGTGATTGTTCTCAGGGGAAAAGAAATGTGCATCTTTCCCTCTAAAGGTGAAAAATTAGGAAGGAAATTATCAGCAGTTCTTGGAATTACATGGAACTTTTAATCAATTCAACTCTCTGCATTTTTTCTCTTTGCTTCTTTTCCTTTGGCCAAAACCCTTTAGCAGTGCTGTCTCAGGGAATGAGCAAACCATCTGTTTTATGCTGCCGGTTTCAGTGGCAGAACAGAAAGATGAGTCCAGCCCTTCACATGAGAGCCTGAGATTTGATATGCTTTATGCTGAATTGACATTAACTGCTCATGCCCACCAGCCATATCAGGCACTTTCTTGCTGCACAGGCTGAGCATGGGTGGATATAATTTTAATAGATAGCTAAGACTTTGGTAGAATAGACAGCAAAGCCTGTGTTAGAGTTGCATTTAATAAATCCAAAGCCCTTGGCTGCCGTAGAATATGCAATTGAGGTGTATATTTGTGTATACAAATAGTGAAATAACAGAACATTTAACATTAAAATTAAAGAAACTACACATTTAAGTAGTGCAGGCTAATGGATATATTTGAAAGTGGCATAATCTTCTGCAGGCTGTTGGATAGTATAGAAGTTCCTTGGGAAGCAGCTTAATTGTAGGACTGGATAAATTTTTATCAGATGTTTCTTTCTTCTTTTTGTTGAAGTAGTAACAATTGCCTGCAGTAAGTATTGAGAAAGGTTTGGAATACCTATTCTAATGACTGTCATAGAAGGAATTCTGTTTTTTTCATTAGGGTTATGGGTTTATGTTCATTTTTTTTCTTTAAGTCTTTCACTAACAAGAGTTTTGCATAACCCAGCAGTGATGGTTTTCATGTGACATGCATATGAAATAATGTTCATCATGATTGCAAGAAACCTTGCTGCTTGGCACAGCAAATTCTGTGTGTAAGCTGGGTCACATTGAGGAATTGTGTGCACACTCTCAGCCAGCTTCTATATAAAGTAAAGTGTGTTAAGTCAAACTTTCCCAAGGAGTATTTTTTAAATCTGTCCCTTGCTCATGCAGATCTATTTCTCTTCCTGTCCCAAAGCAGAGAACAAGAGCCTCTGGTGCTTGTAGCTGAGTTTTCTTATTAGTTTGTCAGCCCTTGCCTCACAGAAGTCTTTCCCTTTTGTTTACTCCATAATGATTTAAACCTTCTTTCAGTATTTCCAGTGGTATATTTTCTGTAGAAGTGTCTTTTCTAATTTTAAAAAATATATAAGCATAGGACTTGAAGTGAGCAATATGTGCATCTCTGCCCATCATTCTTCTTCCCCCAGGCTATGCACTCCCTTCACAGGCATCACTTAATCCATGCTTTGCTGGAGTGGTAGGCAACTAGTGTAGAGCAAGTGTTGGCTGAAGTGATTCAATTAATATCATCTTAGATTAGACAAGAACTCAGCATGAAAAGGGACTTATTATTAGAACAAACTCTGGAAGGGGCTGGGAGTGAGCTATTAATTCCCTTGTCTCTTCCCAAAGCATAAAATAAATATGCTGTTGTGGTTTGTATTTTTGATTCATTGGTAAATGAATCAAAGGCTTTTCCAGTAGATGCTCCAAAGGCATTATCTCATCTAACAGAGATTGCCTAACACTTTTCTAGGAAATGACAACTCTAGAGCCAGCAAGACAGTGTGTGCTTCAACATAAGCTAACACACCTTTTATCTTACAAACATGCCTTAAAGGAGAACAACTGACTGGCTGCTTATTCCTTCCTAGAGATTATTCTTCAGACATGCACTTCGGAATGGCTGCCTAGGGATGGATACAATTTATAGTCATTATTTGTAGCCTCAGACATTAATGTGCAGAAAAGCTGGGTGCATACAACTTACATCCATGAAGACTGTTTCATTTTTGTGGTTTTCTTTCAGTGAAGGTGTAAGTTACTTTTAAAAACAGCAATAATGTGTATTTATTTATTTGTGTGTGCTTTAAACTTTCTCTTAAATAAAAGCCAACCAACTTGTCCCTTCCAGGAATGTGACCTGTTAGCAATAGGCTTAGGAAATACTGAGGGTTGTTGGGGTCAGAGGTGAGTGTGCTGTTGGGAAACTGCTCTCTACTGCTTCTTAGTCATGTTTGGGCAGATGTGGACAAATCCCCATTTCCTAAGAACTCAGGGTAGAACTAGGGGGTCACCAAGTGTTAGTGAAGAGGTGGCAGTGTTGAAGCACAATGCTCTGGAAGAAGTGGTGGAGGCTTGGGTAAAATATCCAAGATACAGAGATACATGGGCAAGTGACTCCACAGTGTTGATAAGGATGGTATTCAATCTC
>VYZP01013980.1:2853-18546 GCA_013400635.1 Hypocryptadius cinnamomeus
CCCCTCCAGCATCTCCTGATCCCCCTCCAGCACCTCCTGATCCCCTCCCAGCACCTCCTCATCCCCCCAGCATCCAGCACTGCCCGGCCTGGGAGCATTTTGGGCACTCTGGGACACCCACCTCTGGGTGAGCTGGCAGTGGGTGCCCCTGCCTGGGGCACAGGGGTGCCCGTGGTGCCAGCCCTGTCCCCGAGCAGCAGCTCAGCGTGTGCCCTGCCTTTGGGCAGCAAGGGCTCCAAATCCCCTCTCTGCTGGTGCACCTGGAGCAGGAAAAGCTGATGCCTGAGGAAACCTGCAGGCTCTGGCAATGCCTGGTGTGCAGCCGAGCCCCAGGCACGCTCTGGGGGTGCAGGGGCTGTGTTGGGGTGTTCCTGCTTGCTGTGGTGCAGAGGAGAAGCAGCTTGGGCCCAAGCACTGAGTGCCACCCTCAGGGATGGGGACTCCAAACCACCCCTGCCAACGCCTGGCCACCCTTCCTAGGAAGAAATTCTTCCTGATGAAGGAATCTGAAGCAGTCCAAAGGGCTTTGAGCTTGTTTTTCACAGGTTTTGTGCAGGTTTCTTGCTTTGGCTCCTAAATGCAACTCTTGGTTCTGTTTATTGTCCCACTGCCCAGCAGGGAGGAAGGTGAACGGGTGAATAACTTCACCACTGCCAACGTGTTCATTTGAAATTTTTTTAAAAGAGCTTTAGCAAACACAGGATGAACAGGGAAAGAAAAAGCCCCCGGTGCCAGCATGTATAATTCCTCCAGGAGCAAGCCTCGGAGGAACACAAAAGCTCCAGACTTGCAAAGTGTAACCAATATTTGCACATCGCAGTGAGTGATTCCCCGCAGAACAATGGGCACAGCAGCGCCGTGCATCAATGCAGAGGGGCCTGCCTGCTGCCCTGCCGCGGGGCTCCGTGCCACACAAACAAGGGGAGGAGGAGCTTTTATCTTTTTATCTACCTGGAGAACTGCTCGCCGAGCAGCGGGTTACAAATGCGCTCAGAAAATGCTGACCCAGGGCTGCTCCTGCACCTCCTGCGCCGGATTGGCACATGATTTGCAGCACTGCGGGAGTTCTATAGCTGACCTCATTAGCAGTGCATTTCCTGGCTTGTTAGCATCATATTTGTATAATTTACGGCACCTTCGTTTTTATGGAATGTGTTCCTTGTAGAGTGTAATGGCAGCAATATATTTAACCTCTCCTATTTAGGAATGCTGTTGCTGAAGGCAGCCTGGAGATATAAAAGGGATTTTTTTTTTTTCATCCCTTCTTTCTCTCCTGCGTTCGTATTTTTTTTTTTTTCCAGCTGGTTGCTACATACCCAAATATCCATGTGACTGCAAAGTGTTCATAAAAGGCAACGTGAAGCCGTGCTCAGGAAACCACAGCTTTTCAGGAGCATTCCCAAGGTCAAGCCCCTAAATCAGTGCAGTGTCATCTTTCCAAAGCCATTACTCAGCTGCTGGGAGAGGAATGAGAATTGCAGCAGCAGAAAGAGAGGACAGCTCTGCGGAGAGGGCAGCACTGGAGGAGGGACGGGCCCAGGGTCACTCCTGGCTGGCTCTGGGGGACAAGGTGTCCTGGTTTCCTGCTGGGGATGCTCCTTGGCTGCTCCAGGAGTGAGGTGTGATGGGAACCTGTGCACACAGCTGGTGTGATGTCAGAACCTCCAGCAGAGCCGTGCCTGGGCTGGGCAGGAGCTGCTCACCTGGGAGCACTGGTCCCCTCCTGCGGCCTGGCAGCACTCCCTGGGACAGCAGTGTCACAGGCTGGGCACAGAGGATCAGCCTGTGCCTCCCAACACCCCCGAGCCTGGCAGGACCATCCTGGTTTGCCAGAGGGAAGCTCTGTGCCCCAGCTGGCACCATTTTTAGCACAGAGCCTTTAGGAGCAGGGTCCTATTTCTGTTCCAGGCATCATCGTTGTTTTGTTGTGCTCTGGCAAATTAGAGCATCGATTTTTGGGAGTGCAAGGAGAAGAGAAGGTGACCCTGCAGACACCCCCTGAGTGGCACTGAGTTAAACAGGACCTTGCCCAGCTCCAATCCAGAGCAACAGCCCTGGAAACTGGGAACCAGCTGGGCCTGTGCTGCTCTCCAGCTGCAAGCACAGGGGTGTTGCTGCTGGCTTCACATCCAGAGGTGTTCACTGAGGGTGTCTGAGCAGCTGCAGTTTGGAGCAGGGCCCTGGGCTGGGGGGGCTCTGGGGGTGCCAGTCCTGACAGGAGCCCTCGGTGTCCCCGGGAGAGCCGCAGGGGCGCGGCCCCAAACACCCTCAGTGCCAGTGGGCAATGCCAGCCTCTCTCAGGCTCGCCCATCACACCACCACGCTGGCAGCACTTGAAAGGAAATGCCTCTGACTAACCCTGTCCTGGGTTAAACCCAGCTTAGTGCTCAGGGCTGGCACTGCCTGCACGTCCCAGCCTCAGAAACGGGGAGAAAATGGCTTTCCCCAGGGCTGCTCCAGGGTGGGGCCTCTGGGGGATGGAGGCTGGGGTGCATCCCCTGCTCTTCACCTGGAGGGTGATTTGTCCTCCCAAATCACCTGAGCTTCCAGGAGACACCAGCCTAAGCCCATTTCTGCCATTGCTCTGCCAGGCTTGGGTCATTTCTGGAGACTCTGGGAAGAGGTTTGAGGAGCACATGGACTCAGCAGGCAGAACATGCCATCCCCTGTCCTGCTGTGTCTCCCACAGCACCTCTGCATGGGGGAAGTGGGCTGAGAACACACAAACTCATGTCATGGGCGTGCCTGAGGGAACCATGGCACTGTGGAGGAATTCAGAGCAGCTCAGCAGAGCTAAAAGTCCCCAGAGTCACTCTCTCCTCCCTGCTCCTTGTTTTTTATGAATTCCTCTGCAGCCCTTGGGGCTGTATTTCCAAATAAGCATCATTCCAATATTATGGGATAATTGCTGACCAGATGGGCTCCCCTGATCTGCCCAGGCCTCATCGCTGCAGTCCTCAACTCCACCTCCAAGTCTCCCTGCTAAACTGCTGGTCAGAAGGGGATGAAGTGAGAATTCAGCAGCTTATCCTCAGGAGACAGAGCCCTCCAGGCCCGGGTAAGGCATTTGCTCCTCTGCTGCAGGAGCCATTTGCAAGGTTAAGAAGTGCCTGGAGCTCTCACTGGGCTGAGCGTGTCCTCCATCTGCTCCTGCAGAGCTGCCAGGAGCTGCTCCGGCCTTCTCCCTTCCCTGGACTCACAGACTGGCTCCTGACACAGCCAGGGCTCTGTTCTGGGGTGTGACAAGGGCTCTGGGTCAGAGTGGGCATGCTGTGGGCCTGCTGAGGCACACACTGCTGGGACACACACTGCTGGGACACACACTGCTGTGACACACAGCTGTGGCATGTGCCATCCCAGGATGCCTTGGACAGGGCTGGGGGCTGGGATGCTGTGGGGTCCCTCCATCGCTGTGTCCTGGCTGCATTCCCATCTGCTTTTCTCCATCAGGATTCCCAAATCCAGCATCCCACCTTGGGGGCGAGGGCAGCCCTGGGAGCAAGGCTGGGGACCAAGTGCTGCAGCCAGCAGAGCCTCCTGTCTGCACCCCTGCAGTTTGCCCTGTCTGCACCCCTGCAGTTTGCCCTGTCTGCACTCCTGCAGTTTGCCCCTTTGCACCCCTGCAGTTTGCCCTGTCTGCACCCCTGCAGTTTGCCCCTTTGCACTCCTGCAGTTTGCTCCTGCCTTACACCAAGATTCAGATCCCTTACAGCCTGGCTTAAATTGAACCTGGCTCATTAAATGGCTCTGTACCCACTCCTTGTCTCAACATCCCATTTTCATGCTGCTCAGGGCGCCCCTGGTACCTTGCAGTGATGAATTCCATGGGTTAGCCAACAGCTGCATGAAAATACATCTTTTTGTGATGCTTTTCAGCCTGTTTGCACCTGACACGGCTCTTGTGCTGTGACAGCAGTTCCAGATTACTCGCCTTCTCCCTCCATTTAGATGTGCTCAGCTTGCTTTCCTCTCTCACTTAAGCCCGTCCTAATTCCATTCAGGATCAAGCTGAGGAGCCGGGAGGATCAAAACGGAGTTTCTGCTGACAGAGGGGAAATTCAGCTTTGGCTGCTCCCACGGATGCTCCCAGGCTGTCGTGTGGAGAGCCTGCAAGGCTTCTATGGTCTTTTGGGGGACACTTTGGGCTGGGCTTGCAGGAGGAGAGCTCTGATCCAGCCTTCCTTCCCTGTCCAGCTGGGGCAGGGCTGTGCCCTCCAGTCCCTGGGCCTGCAGCTGGCTCTGTCCCTCAGGCCAGGTGACCACTCCAGGGTTCATTCCAGTGAGAAGAGCAGGGTGGAGGTGGCATTTCCCATGGGCACCAAGAGCCACCCCCTGCCACTGCTGCCCGAGGGGTCCCGGCCTCGTGGGGGCTGCGGGCAGGCACTGAGGAGAGACAGACAGACAGATGGACAGACAGACCCCCCCGATGGGGCTGGGCACCCCATCTCCACCCCATCAGCTCCTGCCTGGGGCCGCCACCCTTCTCCAGCAGCCCAGGGAACCGTGGAGAGCACATCAGGGAGCACTGATCGGGCTGTGCATGGCAGCAGCCACTGCCAGCGCCCGGTGCCACCACCCTGTGCCCCCCGAGGCTCCCAGCACAGGGATCCCAGCTGGGCAGGGGTCGGGACGGGCAGGCACCCAGGGAATGCTGCCCTGCACGGCCTGGCTGGCACAGGCTCCGCAGCAGCCCCGGGAGCGCCTGGCAGCCCCGCTAATGTCTCCATGGCTTCTTGTTAGCTGCACTCTAAGCAGGAAAGTGACTGGCCCTGACAATATAATTTACATTGCTGTATAAAACTATCTGTGGAAGCCAAGCTAATTTGTGCCAGATTAGGCTATTTGTCTCAGCCACTGTCTAACGGCACAATCTATCAGAGGGCTGTTTTCAAATATCGCTTTTCAAGCGTGCCCTTGAGAGGCGGGAATTGATTGGGATCTTAGAAAGCAAAATTACAGCAATAACTTAAAAGAAACAATAATTACTGAATCATACCAGTGTCAGCACTCTGCAAAACACGAAATAGCCATCAAACCCCAATCCAATATATTCTGAAGCAAATTTATTGAATGGAAAAAGCAGTTGAGTGAGGCTTTTTTTTCTGCCGGCTCCCCTCGCCCCCTCTCTCTCCCTGTACATATGGTTATCTCCAAACCGCAAGTGAATGAGTCGATAATTCTTGTCATTGACTGCTCCATTTTCAGAGAGTCAAGAAAAGATCCATTAGCTACCTCCCGACTCGGTGTCTTTCCCCTTCCCCTCCAGTCATTTGCCAGTCTGTGCTCCTCAGGCAAACAAACATATATAACTAATCATCTGTTAAAACACCGAGGCCCCTAATAAATCTCTGCAGCTGAAATACTTTAATGGGTAATTAATTGATCCTGTTCCAGAGGAGTAATAAGATAATAAATTAGACAATATTTCACTCAGTTGTGTCAGTGTACTGCTAATGGTGCTGGAGGGCTAAGCCGAAGGATAATAAATTAGCCAGAAATTAACTGCTAAGAGCTTTCTGCAGAGAAATGGGCTGACAGCGAGGGGCTGTGATTCAGGGCCCTGCTGCCACCGCCAGCTCGGTTATTTATTTTTTGGTGCTACAAACACTCCCTCTGGCTGGAGCTGGCTGGGGGTGGTGGCAGAGGGGACAGAGAAGGGCACAGGACCTGGAGAGGGGCACAGGACCCGCAGCTCCGGGCGCAGGTTCCTGGGACCGGGCAGAGGAGGATTTATGGCAACCTGGCTGTGCTGCATGTAGGTAAATTACTTTTGTGCTGACTATAAAGACTGTCTCGGAGGCAAGTTATTACCCATCCAGCAAACAAAAAGGAAATATTTCCTAGTGCATCTGTCATATTTCACGGGAGGCTTTGGCAGAGATATCAGGAAAGATGACACCGGGGACTGATGGTGCGTGGTGCAGAGCAGCACAGCCCCCCTGGAGGCTGGGCCTTCCTTCAGCTCCCTCCAGGAGAAGGTTTGGGGGTTTTAAAGGCTGGCCCACGCCCACATTGTGTCTGCAGCCATGATTTTGGTCACACCAGACACAGCCAGGCTGGAGTCATGCCAGAGGGAGGTGAGGGGCAAAGGTGGTCCTGGGGAGCCAAAGGTCTCTGCATTGCCTTAGACCCTGCACTGGCAGGTTGGGCCATCCCAAAAAGACCAAAGATGACCTAAAGGTGGCTTTAGAAAGCCAGAAGCCTACTTGCCATCTCAAAAGCTATGGATTTATTTCCTAATGACAGTTAAGAGGATGAGATAAACAATGATCAGTCTGTGGTGGAGAAATTCCGGCTGCTTTGATCACGGGATCAGGCGTGCCCATCCACAAGGATCCTCCCCTTCCTCTCCTCCCCACAAAGCATCATCAGCCTCCCCTGGCTTCAAATGGGACTCTCCCGACCTCCCCAGCCCCAAAACCCCTGGGCTGGGGCTGCAGCAGGAGCAAAGCCTGGCTCCAGGGAACAGCAAGGGGACCGAAGTGACATTGCAGAGGCACTGGGGGACACGTGGGCCAGGGAAGGGCCAGGCTGAAGTGCCATGGGGAGCTCCCCAGTGTCCTGCATCCTGCAGCATGCTCATCCTGCAGCATCCCTCCTCCTGCTGCACCCCACGGGAGCTGGGAACAGCGAGTGGCTCTGCAGAGCCACCACGGGCAGTCCCCTCTCCTTGGGTTTGCCCCCTCCCGCTCCCCCCGCTCTCCTTTCCTTCCTGAGAGGAGGTGAAGAGAGTGATAATCAGCCAGGGCACCAGGAGAGCTCATGGACGAGATTAAAAGCAAATCAAAGAAGAAAAATCATGGCATGGTTTATGTCTTCCTAATTAAAACCCCGCCAGTCTCCCTTCCCTCCCCCCGCTTTCCCAGCTAATGTTACACTAACGAGCTGAGTTTAGTGGCATTTATGTAGATAAAAGTCCTGATGATTGATCTCAATGGCTTGTTAAAATTAGTTTCAGTCCACCATATTGATTTAATTCCATTGCTTGAAAGTGCTAATTAATAATGATAATAAAAGTGTCTGGGCTCATTATTATCAGGAGGCAGGTTGGGAAGGGGATGAGGGGCACAGCGCTGGTGCATCGCTCACTCTGGCTGAAAATGGCCCTTGGAGAGGAGCTGTGGGCTTGGGAGGGAACCAGGGGAGAGAGGGGGGCACGGAAGGGGCAGGAGGGGGCAGAGGGATTGGGTTTGCCCTCAGCCAGGGCAGAGCTCTGCAGGGTTTCTGCAGCATGACAGTGACTTTGTGACACTGCGGGAATCAAAGCCATCGGGGGACATTTCCACTCCCAGCACCTCCACCTTGGGGACACAAGTGCTGGGGGGCTCAGGGGAGCACCAGGAGTCTGGCACATCGCTGAGGATGCCCCTGGTGCCACCCTGTGCTCAGGTCCTGCAGGACCCCAGGGCCCAGCACAGGCTGGGTGGGCTCAGCAGTGCTGGCTGCTGCCAGGCTGTCCTGTCCTGTTTGACCTCTCCATGTTTCCTGAAACCTTCTGCACTGGGATTTTTCCCTTTCACACTGGGTCCCTGGCCCAGGCACAGTGGCAGGGAACAGCCCCAATTAGGGAATTTGCTGCCTGCAAAGTGGTGCTTGTCCTTAGATACCTGCTGTCTCCAGCTACCGAAGCCTCTTTCCTGGGGAAATTAGTGTAATTAATATATTTATGCAATCCTTCAAAGGGCTGATCACAAACAACTGCAGAGGAAACTTTTAACAGTGGCAGCCACGTCTTCCTGGGCTCAGAGCTGGGATTTCATTGTCTGGTTTCTGCTCTTGGCCAGCTCCTTTGGTGCCATCAGCTGTGTCCTCCTCCATCCCCATTATTCCCTCCAGCACCTTTCTGGGGCTCCCTGGCAGGGAGCACCCTCATTCCAGCAGCACCCAAAGCTGGCTGAGCTCCTGAGCCTGTGGTGAAGGTGCTGAGTGAGGGCAGGCAGGTGAGGAGAGGCACAGAGGGTCCCTGCCCACCCCTGCCCTGGACAAGTCTCATTTTCCACCTAATTCCTGGCCATGTTTACACCCCAAATCCTCCAGCAGGACCAGGTCCCCCTTGGAGGAGGCTCTTCCTGCCCCTGGCAGAGAGGCTGCTCCACAGGTTTTTCCCAAGCCAGCTCCCCAGTGCCCCCAGCCCCACACGCTCTGCTGCTGCTGCTGCAGGGCTGGAGCCTCTGGGGTGATCCAGAACCCACAGGGCAAGGAGAAAGCAGGCTGGGGAATGGCCCTTCTCTCCCCCCTCTTTTCCCCTTCTTCTTCTCATTTCATTCCATTTTATTTTTAAAATTTCTCTCTGTCTTTCTCATCCATCATTTTCTCATTCCCTCTCTCCCATCCACGGCGAGCCGGCTAATGGAGTCTGCAGTAATTCAGTCCTCCTCGACAGGGGCTGTAATTTCAATAAATAATTACAGGACTTGATTTCATCTCCCTCTTCCCTGAAATGTGACTGCACAAACTCATCCCATGGGCCCAGGCAGTTAATGGGCTCCGGGGTGGCTGCTGGGACCCCAGGGCTCTTCTTTGGGGTCACTTCTGCACTGCCTGACCCTGTGCCAGGTGATTTTGGGGTGTGCTCAGGGATGCTCTGGCACCTTGGGCTGTGCTCCAAGCACCGGCTCTTGTGTCCTGAGGAGGGGGATTTTATTCCCTGTCCATGCAGCATTCCCAGCTGTGTCCCTCCTGCCCTCACAGGGCTCTGGGGGGCTCCAGCGTGGATCCACCTCCTGCCAGAGGGAATGGAGAGAGTGACCCCACAGCGACCGTGCAAAGACAGCCCAAGGCCAGACAGGGCCCAGAACTGCCCTGACTCCGTGGCACTGAGCCCGTCCACAGCCATTTCCAGTGCCTTTGGTCTTGGCTGAAAACAAAGTGAAGGTCCCTGAGTTCTCCTATAAATGGTAATGATAACACAATTATCATGCAAAACAAAAATTAAGTTTAATGGTGCAAAGCCAGGGTGTACTGTGGAGGTAATTCATATTAATTATGTTTGGATTAAAAGCTTATTTCTTTTGTTAGCATCTGCAAGTAGGAACTTAGCAGTAAAAAAAGCTGCATATAATTACTGCATCTTATGGAGGAGCAGTGTTGAACTTAATGGAGCATCCCCGCTCTCTCTGGGCCCCCGACCAGCTGCAATATTTCACTTCTTGTGAAACACAGAAGAAATAAATTACAGCTTTAATGATAAGCACCACTTGGGCTCCTAATGCAGCGGGATTGGCTACCTCATGCACTCAGGCCTGGAGGCTGGGCTGGGGGCACAGGGGCCACGGGGACACAGCACCCCAGAGCTCAGTGAGGGACACAGCCAGGGACACAGCGCTGTCACCCACTGCTGTGACCCCTGTGCTGCAATGTCACCTCTCACAGGGACCCCTGGGACAGCGTGATGGCACCCTCACTGTGTCCCTGGGTGCTTGTCCTCGCTGTGCCCCCTGTGACACAGAGCAGTGCCACCCTCGCTGTGCCCCCTGTGACACAGAGCAGTGCCACCCTCGCTGTGTCCCTGGAACACAGAGCAGTGCCACCCTCGCTGTGTCCCTGTGACACAGAGCAGTGCCACCCTCCCTGTGCCCCTGTGACACAGAGCAGTGCCACCCTCGCTGTGTCCCTGGAACACAGAGCAGTGCCACCCTCCCTGTGCCCCCTGTGACACAGAGCAGTGCCACCCTCCCTGTGTCCCTGGGACACAGAGCAGTGCCACCCTCGCTGTGCCCCCTGTGACACAGAGCAGTGCCACCCTCCCTGTGTCCCTGGGACACAGAGCAGTGCCAGCCTCCTTGTGCCCCCTGTGACACAGAGCAGTGGCCCCTCTGTGACCTTCCATGTCACAGTGTGGTGCCACCCCTCGCTGTGCCCCTGTCACCGTGTCCCTCCTGGCAGAGCTGCGGGCACAGCTGAGGATTTGCTCTCGGGGTGCCAAATGCCCCCGTGCCGGTGCCATGGGGGGCAGGGCTTGCTGAGCCCCTGCAGTGGGACAGGGGACAGGGCTGAGCCCCTGCAGTGGGACAGGGACAGGGCTGAGCCCCTGCAGTGGGACAGGGACAGGGCTGAGCCCCTGCAGTGGGACAGGGGACAGGGCTGAGCCCCTGCAGTGGGACAGGGGACAGGGCTGGCCCCGCTGTCCCCACCCTCCTGGGACAGTCCCTGTCCTGCCAGGAGCTCCAGCTGCTCTCTCCTGCGTTGCTGCTGCTCATCCCTGTGTCCTTTAAAGCACAAACCAGTCTGGGACTGCTCTGGAAGCTCTGGTCACTTCTGCTTTGATTTATAAACCTGAAATGGACATTTTTTAAAGCTTTATCTTTATTTTTACCAGGAAACCCTTCAGCTCTTGCCCCGATCCAAGCTGGCCCTGGATGCTGGCGGAGCAGGAGGTGGGGGTGGCCCAGGGTTTCACCAGAAGGAAAAGAAATGTTCTCCCCATTTCCCAGGGGCTGCAGGAGCTGTGAATCGCTGGGCCCCTGCACCTCGAGGGCTCTGAGCTGCACTGCCACCAGCACTGGCATTATCTGCTTGTTGATCTGCACATTAAAACCTCCACAGCTGGGCCTTAAGGTCCTGCTCTGACTCACCCCAGGGACCTGCAGCAGCCCTGGGGAGCAGCACCCAGGGACAGCCCCAGGGGACACGAGGGGGGACCCAGCTCTGCTCCCCCAAACTGTTCCAGCACTGTGTGAACCTCTGGCAGGACCACGGGGTCACCTTGCAGTGGCACACCTGTGCCAGGGCTGTGCCATCCCCATGCCAGTCCTGTGCCATCCCTGTGCCAGGGCTGTGCCATCCCCTGTCCTGGCCCAGGGCTGTGGCACACAGGGCTGTGCCAGGCCTGTGCCATCCCTTCACCAGGGCTGTGCCATCCCCTGTCCTGCCCCAGGGCTGTGACACACCTGGCTGTGCCATCCCCTGTCCTGCCCCAGGGCTGTGACACACAGGGCTGTGCCATCCCTGTGCCATCCCTTGTCCTGCCCCAGGGCTGTGACACACCTGTGCCAGGGCTGTGCCATCCCTTCACCAGGGCTGTGCCATCCCCTGTCCTGCCCCAGGGCTGTGACACACAGGGCTGTGCCATCCCTGTGCCATCCCTGTGCCATCCGCTGTCCTGCCCCAGGGCTGTGACATCACCTGTCCTGCCCCAGGGCTCTGGATGATCAGAGCAGAGGCAGTGCCAGGCTGAGGATGGCCCCTGATGTGTCACTGCAGGGTCTGGGTGACTGAGCAGCCCGTGGTGCCCAGCTGGAAGCTGGCAGAGGAGCAGGGAAAGGTGCTCAGGAAATGCTCCCTGGACAGGCAGGAATTGGCTTTGCAGTGAGGGACACCCACCAGAGGGGAAGGAGGTGTGACCTGGCCTCCATGCAAGTGTTTAATAAATCCCCTGGCATGAAATCATCCCTGGGTGATGCGGGCAGGGCAGGGCAGCACATGGCCCAGGCCAAATCCAGCCTGGAACTCAGGGTTGTGGAGCTGGGGGGAGCCTGAGGCCGATTTTGGTGCTATTTTTGGGCATTGCTGAGGCGTCTGTGCAGCTCCAAAGGGCCAAGTGTGTCCGAGAGGCGGCGAGTGAGGAGTTACCCACACGTAGCAATGCTCCAGCTCCTTCCTCTATTAGGGCATCCCCAGCCTGGGGGAAAGCCGAGGTCTCCCCTCCCAAAATAGCAGCAGGAGCTGCCTGTGTGCTCTGAGTCAGCACTGGCAGCAAGGGGGGAGCAGGGCCCTGCTGGCTCACAGCTTTAAATCCAGGATATTCCTGTTTTTCCATGAGGCCACATCTGACACCATCAGTGTGACACCCACAGGACACACCATGCCCAGGAAGGGCTTTCTCTCCTTACTCCTCCCATGCTCTGCTTTCCCTTCTCTCAGCACCTCTGCCTGCCCACCAGAATAAAAACCCTTGGGGCTCCTGCTCTGTCTCACTCGAAGGAAATTTGTGAGCTTATTGCAATGGACAAATGGACATGTGTGTGTACACATACACATAAAAAAAAAATATATATATATACACACACAGAGACAGCAGATTCGATAAATCAGCACTATTCCCAGCATTCTGGTTTGTTTTTTCCTTTTTTTTAACACAATAAATCTTTTTGTTATTTTTTTTTGGTTGGCTTTTTTGTTTTGTGTTTTTTTTTTTTTTTTTTTTTTGACTNTTTGTGGTTTTTTTTTTGTTTTTTTTTTGAACTCGTGGTAGCGATTGCATCATCTCCCCTCGCTTCCTTCCCCACCCCGCCCCTGGAACAGCACAGATTAAGATAAAGTGATAGTGCTGTGTCAAAGAGTGCTTTACTGCCACACTTGGGATAGAAGAGGAGAGGTTAATTTATCATCACTGGGGAGAACTGACAGAAGAGAGATATACTACCGAAGGGGGATTTAGCACAGGGCCAAGAAACTTCACACTATTTTTACCATCTGTCACATGCTCTAATAAAGCAGGACAAAATATGAAGAAAGGAAAAATGAACTATCAAACACTGATGTAATGCAGCCCATAAATCTAATTTAATTACTTTGCATGGAGACAGGTCCTCGAGTCCGTGTGAATATACTGGATTTTCTTGGCAACTTAACAACTAAGTGTTTTAATAACATCACACTATAATTTATTCTGCTTGAAACACAAAACCTCTTTTGTGCAAGTTTCTTTTCGTGCATGTGTGTGTGTGTGAGAAGTGTTAATTTTTCCTGCTAATGTCAAAACTGGCATAAATTCACATGTGAACTTGAAGGCTGACTGTGAAAAGAGGAGGAGGGGGAGCGAATGCCTTTTCTGGTCGGGCTGCTCCTGCCCCAGGTGAGCCGAGCTGGGCAATCCAGACTGGGGCAGGAGGGAGTGGGTGCTGGCCAAACCCAAAAATACAGCAGCCAAAAGACAACAAAAGGCTGGTGGTGCCCCAGGAGGAAGAGGAGGATGAAGGGCACGTGGGGGGACCCATGGGATGGGGACGAATCAACACGAGGAGAATTATTATTCAATATGTTCTCCCGTGGATCCGGATGCACTTACAGGAATTATTGCTAATAATGAAAGCTATATATCAAAGGTTATAAAATTCCTGGGTGCTGGGACACAATTTTTCTAGGCTTTGTTCTGAACCATTAAAGATGACATATTGAGTTTGTGTGCCTCTGTGTTTAGTAAGAGACGTTTAAATCTGATTTTAACCTAAACTGGCAATTTTGACCTTTTTCTCTGGTCTTTAAAGCAGGAGCTCTGATGGCACCGAGGGGGGTGGGGGTGGCCCCCACCCAGGCTCCCTGACCCCACGAGGGAGGGAGGGAGGGAGGGAGCAGGTAATTAATTTGTTAGATCATCAGTGATTCATGTAAAATAAAACCATCAGTCTCTGTACAATTCTCCCTGGGAGGAGGAAAAAAAAAGGAGAAAAGGGAGGAAAAGAGAGGTTTGGTGTGGAAGAGGCCGGGGAAGGTGGAGGGACAGGGGCTGGGCCAGGGCCCAGAGCCCATGTGGGATCCCTGTGCCGCCCCTCAGGTGCCTTCCTCCCTACAAACCATCCTCAGGGAGGGGAAACAGGAGAACTGACATTTTAGGGACGTTTTTGGGTGCAATCTGAATTTCTTCTCCCACTGCAAAAGGGGGGTTGAGGCAGGGGAAGCGAACACAGGAGGCTGTTCCCAGCAGAGGACCCGTCCTCCTGGGATCTCTCCACGTTTTGCAGAACCAGCATTTTGTGTTGACTCTGGGAAAGCCTCCCCTGGAGCTTCACCTGAAACTTGTCTGAACTCAGAGCACATTTCGTGATTTTTCAACCCTGGAAATCTTAACTCATGCAAAGATATTTTCCCCTCTGGAACTCCTACTCCAGCAAATCCCCCTGACACTGCTGTAGCACGTCCAGGGAGGGAAATGGGGATGTAAAACCAGACAGGAGCAGCAGCAGACCTTTCTTTGGGGTGTGGAAAGGAACCACTCACACAGCATTACTCAAAGACCATGGCAGAGCAGGACCAGGCCCTTTGGGGGTCTCCAAAAGGGAACGCCCTGCAAACACCATGGACTCGCTGCAGGCTGCTCCAGTGCATGCAAGGCAGTGGAAGGACAGCAAACATGCAGCCAAAGGCTGTCTGCAATCTCCTCTCCCAATATATTCCTTCTGCAGGAGAAGATTTGGTGTAATACCCTTGGCATCATAAGGCTGCAGAAATCTGCACACCTTCAGATATATTGTTCAAGAGATTGGAATTTATTCCCCTCTATTTTCAATGTCCCTCTCCCCCCTTTCTCTTCCCTGTGCTGGAGATAATGAAAACCCTGGTATTTAAATTCAGTTGCAGCTCCTCGCCGCACAGATTGATTGCTCAGAAAAAAACATATATATATATCTCTAAAAAACCCCTCGGAGCATGTGTGCATAAACGAGATGGTAGATTAGGTGGCTGGGGGAGGAAACGTGCCCCTGCTCCGGGAGAGCACCGTTAGCAGGAAGATTAACTGATGGGAGCAGCGAGCTGCTGATGAAGGCAGTTTGTGTAAGAGCAGCCCCTGACTCTGGAGCCTCATCTGTCACCGCTGTCAGCGCCTGCTCCTGCCCTGCTGGGGCACGGGGACATCAGGGGACACCAGGGGACACCACGGGACAGGTGCTGCTGGGGAGGCTCTTCCCAAGGCTGTCCTGCATGCCGGGATGGGCCCTGCTTGGAGCTGTTGCCCAGGAGGCTGCTGGGCTTTGAGCCTGGTGGAGGAAGGAATATTGGACTAAAAAAGGGCACAAATCTTGGTTTCCTTCGCAGTGACCCAGTCCCAAACCTGCCTGAGGTCGAGGAGCGTTTGGACAGTGCTCCAAACACAGGGAGGGGTTGCTGGGGTGTCTGTGAGCTGCACAGTGCTCAGAGTTCTGCATGTGATTCCTGTGTGTCACCACGTGTCACCATGCGTCACCATGTGTCCATGCCCTGTCACCACAGCAGGACCATGTCCATGCCCTGTCACCTCAGCAGGGCCATGTCCATGGTGTGTCACCACAGCAGGACCATGGCAATGGTGTGTAACTGTGACAGGGCCATGTCCATGCCCTGTCACCACAGCAGGGCCATGTCCATGCTCTGTCACCTCAGCAGAGCCANGTCAGGGCCGTGTCCATGCCCTGTCACCTCAGCAGGACCATGTCCACGCTCTGTCACCGTGGCAGGGCCGTGTCCATGCTCTGTCACCTCAGCAGAGCCATGTCCATGCTCTGTCACCTCGTCAGGGCCATGTCCATGGTGTGTCACCACTGCAGAGCCATGTCTGTGCCTTGTCACCACGGCAGGGTCATGTCCATGGTGTGTCACCGTGGCAGGGCCGTGTCCATGCCCTGTCACCTCAGCAGGGCCATGTCCATGCTCTGTCACCTCAGCATGGCTGTGTCCATGCCCTGTCACCGTGGCAGGGCCGTGTCCATGCCCTGGCACCTCGTCAGAGCCATGTCCCAGTGCCTCAGAGGATTCCCGAGGCTCTGGCACTGATCCGGGGGCAGCTCCTGCCAGAGCAGCTCCCACGCGTGGCCGTGTCCCCTGTCGTGCCGCAGGGACCCTCTCTGGCCCCAGCTCTGCCCCGGGCTGGCACAGCAGGCAGGCCCACTGTGATGTGGCAAGGATTTCCAGCTCTCCTCACGTTTCTCCTCGCCTGAGCCTTCTCCTTCAGCAGACGAGACATTTTGCTGTGCACACACACACACACACACACACACA
>VYZP01013985.1:5207-17421 GCA_013400635.1 Hypocryptadius cinnamomeus
CACAGGTTTGCAGTCATGGTGCTCTCTTAACGATTTAGGTTTCCAAAGCACCTGTTCATTTATCCTCACTGGTAGCTTCACATAAAAGTGAGTTTGTTTAAGGATTTGTTCTGTATTTAGAATACAAAATTGCATCACAATGCTTCCTTAGGTAACTTGCCTGTGGGCCTTTCTTGATATGTAACAGACCACATTTGGTATAAATTATTGCAACTCAGTTGACTGCTGTGAATAAAAGATACTTTGAAGAAATCAAAGATATGCCCAACTCTTTCATGATTACAGTAATGTGTTTCTTCAAATATTTTTGTCCTTCACTATTAAAATGAGTGGTATGATTCCTATATGTTTGTACTGGGGCATTGGGTTTTCTTGCATGAGCTGATATATGCCATAAATATCCTCTGTCCTTAAAACAGGTTTTGCTATTTTCATAGTCTTTAAATTCACCTTTCTTCTGCGCGTGTGCATTCCTTTGTGCTTTTGTTTCTAAAACACCTATAAAGTGTATCTCTGATACATCCCTTTGATGAGACTATAAAATGACATAAAGCAGTCAGATATCCAAATTCTGTCTGTTCAAGAGAGCAGCAGATTTGGTTTTCTCACAATGAGCCATGTAATAATTCTGAATTGCTTAAAAATTTCCTTTGTACATCTATATGTCAGTACTTATTAACTATCCATGTTCCTGTAAATGCTTATATTTCTAGGACTATAATTGTGTTAAATTCCGTAACATCACAGTCATAAAAAGTCTCTGATCTTTGTTATGGCAGAGACAGTTGCTTGAAGTATAAAACCCTGAAATTAAGCAGGACCTTAATCAAGAAATGCTCTCTGAAAGTGTTGAAGTTAGTGGCTATATTTGTCCAGTCTTGAGTAATGGTTTGTCAGAAAGCAGGAGGTGCTGGGACTGTGGAAGCCACAGCCCAAGCAGAAGTTTCCCTCCAATTCAGACGTGAGTTGTTTGCTCAGTTGAATCTACAGTTAATGAGCAATTCTGCTCAATTAAGACCATCTCAGTCCCTCCTGGGCTATGACTCTGCAAGTGTCTCTCTTGAAATCCTGCATGGTTTTATTTTTGTAAGTACTATTTCAACATCAGGATGCTGCCAGGTTAGCTTTTATTTGCATGTTCTCCCTTCTGCTCAAAACAGGTGTGTTTATTATTAACCCACTCCCCAGACAGTTCCATTAACTTTTCTGGAGAATCCTAGTAGGACTTGCTGGCCACTCTGACCCATCATCACACCTGCACATCTATCTCCCTTCTTGGTAGCCTTCCTGCCAATCTGCTAAGAGGGAAATAATTCTTGTATGAACATTCATAATTAATTACTATCTTACAGATGCTTCAGATTAAAAATTTTGTAAGCTGCTAAATGCACCTGCAAATTCATGACACTGTTTATTCAGCTCTTTCCACTGCCTTGCTCACCCTGCTGGTGTATGTGCAACAAATTATCACTAACATTCCTTTATCTTATAGGGTGGAACTTTCATTGGAATGGTCATTGCATTAAACTGTGTCTTCTAACATAAAATTTGAGGTTTTGCATCCTCAGCAGAGTCCCATTTCTCCTCCTCTGGTTATTAAAGCCAGCCATGGATGTGGTGATGGGCTGTATTTGGGGGAAGGGGTGGAAGAGGGCGTGTGTGTGCAATGGCTGCCCTCTAATTTAACAAATCAGGGTTATCAGTGACACTGAAGTGTTTTACTATGTAGCTGATAAGCCAGCCAAGTCTGTTCACGTGGTGAAGTTTCACCAAGAGCAAATGCAAGAAAGAATTTCTGTGTGACATATAGCAAGTTAAAGCATTCATTCAAGTCTGTGTTTCCATTCAAAATATGTCTTGATTAGGAATTCCAGTGTTCTTAGTTCTATCTGCACACCAGAATTTTGTGCAGTGTTCCAAAGCATCCCTGTCTTTATAGTGACTGCTCCTGCTTCTCTTCTTCCCCAGCAAATCCGAGTGCTTAACCTGCAATCACATTTATCATCACAGCTACAAAGGAGGACAGTGCCATTATCCCATTTACAAACTGACAACCTGAGGCACAAATAAGAACAATGTCACAACAGAGGTCACACAGGAAGTCTGTGGGAGAACTGGGTGCTGAACTCTGGTCATTCAAGTCCGAGGTTAGAGACCGAAACTTTCCTCTTTGATAGGGGACTGAAAATACTTTCATAAATCTAATGTATTTACAGGAATTCAATCCTCTCTTTTCCAGCTCCTTATTATTTATTACTCAAATATGGATAATGTATCAAGTTACTCCAATTATTCTTCCTTTTTTGTAATGTGAAAAATATTTTTATTTAATTTGACATTTATTTAGTAAGAGGAATTATAAACGTTAGGGAAATCTTTGTCTATTACGAGAAATATCTATCGAAGAAAATGAGGCAAAACATCTGCGGCCTTTTAAGCCAGACCAGATGAACTTGACGCTTTAGCCACTAGAGGGACCTCCAGGAATAGAATATATAAAAACAGACCGCACAAAAACATTTGAAGCATTAGGTGTCTTTAAAGAAAAACAAAAAAGCTCTGCAGACCGAAGCGTCTGCTTATAATGAGGTCTGAAATAATAGCAAATATGAATTAACGAATTATCTTTTAAATTTTGTCAATAAAAAGCAACTTTTCTGCTGGTAAGATATGACTTTGGTGGGTTGTTTCCTCTTCACTGATTTAGTGAAGTTAGCACATCTGCTTTGAAGATGTGAAGATGTAGATGAAGTAATTTACCAGTAAGGTTATGGATTGTTCTTTTAGGCAGTGCAAAGCAAATGCAGCTATTCTCTTTCCAGAGTTTCTGAGAAGAATGTGATTTGGACGTGGTGCAGACAGCCAGAAATCAGTAACCTCCTTTTCCCTGGGTGGTACTTTAGCAGAGCCCTCAAGCGATGTCAAATTTTAAGAGCAGTTTAATAGCCCAAATAACAAATGTTAATGTCTTGCCATGCACGCAAATGGTCTCTAAAAAGCAGTTGTGCTACAGCCTGGGTCACTGGATTTGTGATTAGCCATCAGTCAGGGAGATGATGAGGGTGCTCTAATGTCCCCTTTTTCACTTCTGCAAAAATACAGAGGGAGCTGTGGTGTTCACACACAAAATTCTGGGGCTCCACAAGCTCAGCAAGCTTCATTTTAGCATTTAAACACAAACCACAAAATCCTGTAAAACACAAAATCCTGCTGGACAACTGTGCTTTTGAGACACTGGAGATGAGGACACTGAGATAAGAATTGCAATTAACCCAATTGGAAAAAGGTCAGGCATGTCTCTAGAATTTGGCATTAAATCACAATTATTGAACAAGTTAAAAGCATTTTTTCAAGACTTTAAATTGCATTGTATTGTTTAGCTTTACCTATTAGAATGGTCCTAGCAAAATGAAAACTCTTATTTTGTGAGATGAAAGCAACCTGAAATTCCAGTTTGGTAGAGCTGATTGTTGCCCAGGTCTCCTGTGGTCTGTCCACTGACTTTTATAGTTTCCAATTTGTTTGCTTTGAGAGGTTACTTGTGTAAGAATAGGTGTAGTGGGAGGGGAGGAGACATTGCTAGTACTTGTTCTATTACTCTTTGCTGTGTGGTTTGGGTTTTTTTTTTAAGCATTAGAAAGCTTTTTGATGGATTATTGTTTGAAAAACCTTTGATTCTCCCACAGAGTTAGCATTAAATTCCTTGCATTGCACATAACCTCCCACTGAAGTTTCCCAGTGAACTACCTGCAATTAAAAGACATTCAACTGCAGGCTTAACTGTCAGACAGATGATGCTTGACATCAAAAGTGGGTTGCCAAGTGGGTCCTGCTGAATAAGAATGATTATCTGTCCATACCATTCCTTACACGTGAGGTAGGATATTATATGTTACAGATTAACGTGGTCACAGGCAGGAAGTGTTCCTGGACCAGGAAGAGATTTGGTGATAGCTAGTGATTTCTTTCTCAGCTGCTGAGAGTGAAACCCTTCCTGAAATACCAGGACATCCTTTCATTAAGAGTAGTCCTCTCCATAAGCAACCATGGGACAAAAATCTGGGGGGTGTTTCAGAATTTCAGTTAATTTATTTGGAGCTTGCTCAGTGGTGTTCTTTGGTGCTGATTTTAGCCTAACAAAGAGAAGGTTTGTGACTAATGTGAGGAGGAGAATTTGCTTTTGATGCAAGAAAGTGATGTAACAATCTCTTCATTTGGAGAATGCTGTTAGTCACTCTGCCCTCAGAGGTGCTGGCCTGTGTAAGAATGTGCACTCTGAATCCTGTGTGGCACTATGTGAGCAAGCAAATGCCTGCTGAGTCTCACCTGCTCCTGAGATTGAAATACACCACCTCTGCCATAATGGTGAAAATGAACGTTGCAAGATGTTGTCAGCCTCTCTAGCTTTCTCTTTTGGAGTAATACCAAAAAGAATCCTTTTCAGTTACAAAAATTGCTGGAAAATTAACTACATTAAAGAACTCAGGAGGACAGGACACTATGGGCAACTGGTGAAACAGACTGGATCCATGCATGGATCCACAAATGTGTCGGGAGCAAGAGCTCCTAAAGCTATCCTCTTTTAGTTTTATAAGGCTTCCCAAGTTTTAGATCTTTATTTTTCCTACTGCTGCTTTGTTGAAGATTGCAAGTAGGCTGGTGGCAGGAAGAAAATGTTGAGAGGGATGTTTACAAACTGTGATGCACCAACATGGCTCAGTTACAATCCTAGCACCACTTTCTTATTTTTTTCTTAATGCCCATGAGCCCTTCAAGGGCTCTGCCCTGAAGTCCTGTTCTAAACAAGTAAACATTTAGGGCCTGAATTCTTCAGACTCACATGTGGAAGATTTTGGCCAGCCAGAAAGCAAATAGGAGAGGCTAACATTGTAGAAAAAATTTTGATCTTTATTGATGGAAACAAAAATTCCAGTTGGCTGGTTCTAGCCTTTTGTATAAATTAATGTTCCTTAACAAGAGAAATTAAGAGTCTGCCAAGGTTTTTGCCTCAGTCTTTAATGACAACCTCTCTTCTCACAGCTCTTGAGTGGATGGACAGCAGGATGGGGACTGGAGGAGCAAAGTCCCTCCTACAGTACTAAAGATCAAGTTCATGACCACCTGAGGAACCTGAATGTACAGAAGTCCATGGGACCTGATCAGATGCATCCCAGGGTCCTGAGGGAACTGGCTGAAACAGTTGCCAAGCCCCTCTCTGTGATACTCAGATAGTCCTGGCTGTCAGGTGAAGTGTCATGTGGCTGGAAAAAGGGAAATATTGCACCCATCTTTAAAAAGAGTAGAAAGGAGCACCCTGGAAGGACCTGTTTTCCTCACCTTTGTGCTTGGGAAGGTCCTGGAACAGATCCTCATAAAAGCTCTGCTAAGGCACATGGAGGACAGGGAGGTGATTTGAGGCAGCCAGCACGGCTTCACCAGGGCTGATCCTGCCTGCCCAGCCTAATGGCCTTCTGTGATGGAATGCGTATGTCAGGGGACAAGGCAAGGGATACAGGGATATCATTCAACATGAAGGAATGTAATTTATCTGGGTTTCTGTAAGGCCTTTGGCACAGTCCCTCCCAACATCCTTCTCTCTAAATTGGAGACTGATTCACTGGGTAGACTGTGAGGTGAATGAGGAATTGTCTGGATAGCTGCATCCAGAGGGTAGAGATCAATGGCTCAGAGTTCCCAATGTGTTTGAAAACAAAACAGAAAGTGTTTGTGAGGCAGAAGCCTAAATAAATATTCTCAGAGTCTTTCTTTGCTTTAGGACTTCATACCTGAGCATTGGTGGACAGTAACATTCTTTCCCAGAACAGCACCAATATGCTTTAAAATCCCATGAAACAATGTAAACAAATAAAATAAATGTAGCCATAACCCTGCACTCAGCTAGCATTCAAACAGATAATGCTAATCAGGGATGTCAGCAGGGCTGCATGGCCTCCATATGCCAGATATCTGGTGCATGCCACTCGCTATCTCCTGCAGGGCTGCTCCTCTCTGCTGCCCAGATTCCTGAGCAGACTGCATCCACGGTTAAAAATAACCCAGCAGTAAAGAAGGGAGGGAATTAAAGGACACTTCAAACTTTCTCAGTAGAATACTGTCTGCTCTTTTCTGTCTGCTCCATCTGTCTTGAAAGTGACTGGCAGGAAAGCAGACTGCATAAACACCTGTTGGAAGTGTGTCTTTTTGGCAATGATTAGTCTACTAAGGAAGTGGTTAATGAATGTGATCTCTGACTTATGAAAAGTGTTTTGGGACATGCTGCAGTTTTGAATACACTCTCTGTATCTGGAGTTTCTGCTGGTGTGCTAAGTTGACTAGCAATGCCTGCTAACAGGGAAAACCTGCTAGATTTACACATGGGAAGCATGGAAGTATTCAAGAGCCCACAGCAAAGGTTTTGCTTAAATTTAAAACCTGAGGTTAATTTGCATAAAGGCATACAAGTTGTATATTAATAGATTTAGATTAATTTAAAATAATGGTAAATGAGATTATCAAGGTGTCCAATGGAAAATGTCTACACGTACTCAGAAAATTGTTCTTAACTAAAATTTGATGAATGAATGAAAATCTACATATCTCTTCCCATCTCCTTACTGAATTGGCTAAGCTGTAGCCTTCCCAGGATTTAGAAAGTGAAGCAAACCCCTGTGTCTCTTTCCCCTTGCTTTTGTTTTGAATCTTAAGGCTGAGGTTTGTCTAACGTGTTGTTGTTGTGTTTTCAAACTGTTCTTTTTGTCTGAGGTCTAAGTACTTAGTTATTTTGTAGCTTTTAATAGGAATGTTTTTAAAGTAATGACAAGTCTGTGAGCAGAATTTTTTAATTGATAGAGAATATTTCAAAAGTTTTTGTCCTATCTTGCTATATGAAAATATAGAAACAATCTAGGACTTTATTCTTAGTTCAAGTGACATTTACCTTCACCATTGACTGTGTTTTTATAATGATCTACTCAC
This sequence comes from Hypocryptadius cinnamomeus, assembly GCA_013400635.1. Classification (NCBI taxonomy): domain Eukaryota; kingdom Metazoa; phylum Chordata; class Aves; order Passeriformes; family Zosteropidae; genus Hypocryptadius; species Hypocryptadius cinnamomeus. The sequence goes on from VYZP01013985.1 coordinate 12,183, forward strand.
TCAATCCAAATGTGGATTTTCCAGGAAATGGAACACAACCAAATATTTACTCTACTCCAAGAAAAAGAGTTCAAAAATTGAGACAACACAACTGTCTATTTCCTCTCCTTGAAAGCTGTTATTTAACATGTGTCCTACTGTAGCTGGGCAGAAATGGAAGTGGCATTAAAAAAAACCCCCAAACGTAATTCAAACAAAAACCATCCCACAAAGTAATCTAACAGCAAACAAGAAGATTCCCATGCCAGAAAAAAATGTAGTGAAACTTGTAATTGCAACGTGTTAAAGACTTTCAGAAGACAGAGAACATTCAGACACAAAATGTTTGTTTGAGTCTTAACTTCCACAGGGAAGAAATCAGGCAAAAAATCAAGGTGTCTCTAACTGGCTGCAGCAATTCCTGCTTGTAAACATTCATCAGTGATTTAGCAGCGTGACCTTGCATGGTGCTCTGGCAGGCACAAAGTGAAAATGCAGCATGTCATGAGCATATCTGTCACTGCAGGCACAATATTGGCCATAACTTGGTACAGGATGACAGAAAGAGGCCCAGGATGCTGCAAAGATTTTTGATGAAAAAAGCCTTTAACTAATAATTTACTAGTCTTTCTCCAGTTAAATTTCTAGAATTGGGAACTTTGCCATCAGCTTCACTGTATTATCATCATACTAGAGTGACTTATAACATCTCATGTTTAGAATCATAGTCCTCTTAAAGACATAAGGATTTTAAACAGTTCTTGCAAACTGTGAATTAAAATATAATGGCTGTTTCTCATTTTGCTGCAGTTCTGTAAGTACTCAAAGTAGATTATTATTATTCTAAGAAACAATTCAGCATAATAGTTCCACTTTAATATTTATAACCCACATCCTCTTTATTCAACATATCTTCCTACCTTCTTCACTATCAAAGCCTACATACCAAGCTCCATAAATATATTTGAACACCCATCTCCCTCCTCTTCCCATTTTTAACTCTTTAATGTATACACCACACTCTCTTTTCTTCTCTTCTTCCACTTACATAATTCTGTTTATTTGTAAAATAAACATGATTAAGATCAAGACAAGGCAACTTAAGAAGGGGAAAAAAAGGGAATTTCCATTACCATGTTAAAATATGCATCTTGAAAATGTTGCAAATTAATATACAATTTTGGTAACTTAATATACATTAAAGATTTATACCCTGGATTCTCATCACTAAGTAGTCATTTATTTGACACTTTTATTTAAGTATGCTCCTGCTTTCACCTGTGCCAGGCATGTTTTACCAGTCAGTACCTTGAACAAGCTGGCAATCATCTAACAATATGATTTTTGCTACAGGAAATAAGTGTTATTTTTTATCAGTACCACACTTAAAATGTAGATTTTGAATAATTCCTTGACTCTGGGAAAAGATCTTTAGATATTACCTAAATACTAATTTTAAAGACTTTAAAATTCCTTTATTTGTGACAATTCTTTGAAAGATTTAGCCAACATTGGAATTCCTAAAACCTTATGACAATATTTCTGTCCTGAAAAACAACTCAATATATAAGGCTGTGGAATATATTTGAGACTTTTGCTGTTTTGCAGTAAAAAATTTATTGAAACAAACTTTGGTTTTATTGAAACAAACTTTGGTTCTTTGGAATAGTTTCTCACTGACCACTGAAGATCAAATTTAGATCTTACCAATTTTCTTCCCTGTTTAGCCATTTAAGTATATAATACCCCCTAACTTTTCTTTTGCAAGGAAACTTCATAAGTAATACAGAAATTCCATTTTCCTAGGTTCAGATAGAGTGAAGTTTTTATTCTCTGATTTGTTAATCAGTGGATAAATAACAACATTATGCTACATTATTTTTTAAAGATTTTGACAAGTTTTATGAAGAACAACATCATTTTCATATGAGCATACAGCCTCTTGTTTGGCTGAACTCTGTATGTTATATTTTGCAGCTGGCTGCAGGATAAGGCTCTGTATAACCCAGACAATGTTATGTTGGTCTATAAAACAAAGTGGAACACTTACATAAAGAAACACACTTGTTAGCTTTAATATCAAGACTTTATCAGGCTGGCCCTCAAACAGTGAGCCTTCAAGGGTAGTGATGACATTCTTTCTTCCATTACCCCTTTTTCTTGCAGACTTATTTCAAAAAAGAACAGTTCCTCAAAATAGAAGAAACAGGCTCTATTTTGACCTGATGCAGGAAATTTTTCCTTTGAAATGCTGTTTTTATTAAGCTGGTTTGTTCTTCATGCTCTGGAGGAGGGGGGGAAAGCCTGGTTAGGACATTGTTGGTTTAGAAACAAGTTTGTCAAAGTCTCATTTTAACACTTTTGGTTTTGTATTCTTAAGATGGAGCCAGATCCCTCAGGGGTGTAAATAAGTACAAGAGCCCACTGGTTTTTCTTGTTTACGCTGGTGGAGGATCTTGCTCGGTTCCCTTACAATTCTCCCCTACAATTCATGCAGCCTGACATTTGAATGGAACTGCAATTAGCAGGGTTGTTTTCGTTTAACTTTATTTAGCACCTTATCTCCCTGTAACATTCTTGTCCGGGTACCAGTATCAACCATGAACTCAACATAGCTCTTACTAGTGCTGTTCTATTTTGAGCTGGAAGTAAAAACCCACCAGTCCAGATCAAAGAGCACCTTTCCCTTCACTCTGAGAATAGAAATTGTTAACTAATTGGTGCACCAAAGTCATGACAAATCGATTCATACCACAGTTATGGAAGTCGTAATTAACCCAACCACACAGGAAAGTTATCCAGGCCCTCAAAATGACCTGGTCTGCATGGCCAAACATATGCAACTTTCCACAAAAGCCAAAATGCTGCTGGTGAGGGACCCAACTTGCAGAGGATGCAGCTCTGCAGGACTGTGTTGGCTGTGTTCTACCGTTTTCCCAGTTCTTCAGCTATTCACTCCCTTTGGTTACAGTAACACGAAGGACTGCAGGACCTGTTGTTTGGGCTCATTGTTATTGTTACTTATTTTAAAAAGAGCCTCCCCGAGGATTCAAACTCTGGCAGAGCTCTGCTGCTCCCAGGTCCTGAAATTCTGCAAAAAGGAGTGAAGCAGCAGGCCCAGAAGACTTTGGAGGTCCTAAATCTGAAGGAAGGGGGTGTACCCCAGGATCTCAAGCCACCCAATGCCACAGTTCTGGGAAACACGGGAGTGGCCGAGAAGGCAGGAAAGTCTGCTGGGCTTCTGGAAGGCTGCTCCCTGCTCTCTGCCCTGGCAGCTGCTCACACAGGTGAGAGGCCACCTGCACGCAGCCATAGCGGTGCCAAGGGGAGGACAGCAGTGAGGACAGCGACACTTTTGAGCGCAACACGGAGCGGGAGCGGGCGCCGCGCCTGCGGAGCGAGGTGCTGGTGGTGAGCGGCGACTGCCCGCGGCCCCCCGTCAGCCTGGACCCCCGCGTCTCCATCTACAGCCTCCGCAAACCCCTGCTGAGCCGCAGCAGCGTCCAGGGCAGGGTCTACAACTTCTTGGAGCGGCCCACGGGATGGAAGTGCTTCGTGTACCACTTCACCGTGTGAGTACCGCCCCGCTGCCGCCGGGCACCTGCTCCGCGCTCCCGTTACCGCCGCTGGGGCGCTGCCCCGGCCGTGCCGGGGGCTCCGCGGCCCCCTCGGCCGCACCCTGAGGGGCCGCTGCTGCCGAACCCCCTCCCCGCACGGCGCTCGTCCTCTCCCCGGAGGCTCCTCGGGCACGGAGCCTTCCAGACCTGCCCGTGCTCCGGGCTTGAACATCGTGCAGATACGGTCCTTTGGGCTGTGGGTGGTTTGGTTTCTTTTTTTCCCACCCCCCGCAGGTGTGAATTGAAACAAAAGTCATCCTCCGGGGGAAAGTTTGCCTTTTTGGTTAAGAGAAATGCTGTATCTCAGTTCAGGAGCCCTTGGGTGTATTTATCAGATAGTGCAGGAGCTGGTTTCAGGCAATTTTCTTCAGAAGGCTACCCAGGGAGCCTTGTTCATACTGATCGTAGAAATGAAGTAGGTAACAGTGTCACCCATTCTTTATTACTTTCTGATGCATGGCTCCTGATCTCAAGCAGTGACACCTGTGTGATGCCGATGCTCACTGCATAGCAGCAGTTCCTAATTGAACAGGTGCTATTGAACAGGTGCTATCAATTATCAGTGCTGCAGTCTTGTCAGAGGAGGATGAGAAACAGGTGATGCTCGTTTTCCTTGCCTCTTTTATTGCCCCGGCGCTACCTCCGTGGGCTATCCATTACGATGGGAAGGAGGTGGAGTTTGGAGGGTGCTGTTGAACCGCAGGTAGGTAGAAAGTACCTTTGTCTGTAGTACTGTCTGTAGAGTGCAGTGTCAAGCCCCAGCCAGCAGGTCTGCGGTGCACGAGCATCCCAACAGGTGTCTCTGTGAGGAATCAGCTTTTCCATCGAGGTGTTGCTGAAGGCTTGTGTGACCCTTGGGCAATTGGCCTGTGTTAAATGTAGGTGAGAAGGTCAGGTAGGAATGTGGTGTGTGTTTATTGTATTCATGCACAAACATATATGTGTGTATATATATCCATTACACATATACACACTTACTCCAACAGCTAGAGCAAAAGATATTTTGTGGTCAAAATCCTAAAACAAGAGACACTCAATTTAGTTTTCATGACTTTGTTACTGTATTCTGATTTTAAAGTTCAATTTCTAAGTAACTGTAATCTAAAGTCAGTTCAGGATTTTCTGCTTCTGTTCCACACTTGAGGATTCTGGAGTGTTGAGGTCAACAAGTTAAGTGGTACCAACTTTATTTCAGTGGAGGGGAAACAGCTGTCATCTGAGTGTACGTAATTGGGAGATGACGGGGTACAACTGCTGAGATAATTGTGGGCTCCCTTCTCTTTAGCCTTATGCTAATGCCATGAGATGAGAAAATGAGTAATGACCGTAATTATGAAGTGCCTAATAGTTGTCATTGAACAATGTAAAACACTTTTGGGATTTGGACCCCCCTGCCTCTCTCTTTTTTTTTTTTTTTTTTCCCTAAACAGGAGTTTTAGGTAGCTATCTTTTACAGTTTCTGACCTTTCATGTGTCTCAAATTGTATTTAGATGGTACAGCAAACTGTTTTCAATATCATAACTAATCTTCTCTAAATCTTAACAGCAAGTCTAAGAAAACTCTGAAAAACAAAAACCAAGCTTATAGTCCTTTCACTACTTAAGGTTCTAGCCTGAATTGTAACTGTGGTTTTTTTTTTTTT
>VYZP01013987.1:0-23016 GCA_013400635.1 Hypocryptadius cinnamomeus
TGAATGGCAAACACTGGGGAATTCCAAGGGCAATTTGTGGGCTTGATGTGACCTTTTTGTAATTGTTCATTGACTAATTTTTTGAGGCCATTTAGTTTTTTCTTTGCTACACTCACCTAGACTGGCTTGCCTGTTTTGTTTTGTTTTTTTGTTTTTTTGGTTTTTTTGAGAAAACAGCTCTTTCTCTCTGTGTCTGCAGCTCTACAATAGAGATATTGGCACAACAGGGGTGAGGAGGAAGCTTTTGGGGTGAACAGAAGCTGCAGAGCATCCTCAGCTGTTAACAGCTGCTCCAATTTTGATGAAATGTCTGACTAGAAAAGTTTTTGGAAAAATTGTCCCATTTCTTGCTGCAGGAAGTGGCAGATATCTCATATTTTCCAGTCTTCTTTTTTAAAGAGGAAATTAAGACAGGAAACTGTTTTCATTTTATTCTATTTTTTAAGGCTTTTCCTGTGTGTTTCCAACCACTTAGTCCCCCAAGAATGGGCTGCCTGTCTTTTGTTGTATACCATATCAGTGTTGAGAATCTGGAAACTTTTATTCCATCATTTCTGGTCTCACCCTCACTTGAGTTACCAGAAACTCTGAGCACAAATCTGAAACCCTCTTTGTTCCAACAATATTTACACTACACAGCCTCACAAGCAGGTATCAAATTTAGGAATAACACAAATCCAGGCTCTTTAAATATATTTTTTCCAGGACATGGAAGATTCTGCCTGTGGACAAAGTCTTGGTGGGACACAGAAGGCCAGAATTTTAGCTTTGTTTATTTAAACACTAAATCATCATGCCTCTTAAGGACTGCATTGATGCCTTCTTCTTTCAAAGCTTTGTGCCCTGGTTGACAAAAATGAGACTTTGCCATTATTGGGATGATCTGGAGGCAGCCAGACCAAGTGGTGTTTTTGTCATGTGTCCAAAACAGGTTTCAGCTTTATTTGAAACTGGGGTTTAAGGTCATACCTTGTGACAGGCTCTTGGTGCAGCTCTGGTTCAATATGTGGAAATGGATATATGGTCTGGATTTTGCATCTGGGAGTGGAAATCTTTCCTGTTCTCCTGGACTTACCCAAATCTCCTTTGGTAACACACATTTCTGCTCCTTTTTTTGAAGAGGGAGGAAAGAAATGGTGTTTTATGACATTCTGTGTGGTCTGTGGGTCCTGTCTGGAGCAGAAGAAATATTTAAAAACAAATAAACCCTCATTGCAAATATTTGTTTAAATGTTCTGGTTTTACTGTTTCTATTCCATGTGGGATGTGCAAAGACACTTTTTAATCCGAACAGGGACAAAGGGGATGGCTTTGCCATCTAACATTTCAAACATGACAACTTGAACTTTTTCCTAAAATAACCTTATTTATAACAGAGGAGTGTAAATGGGAGTAAGAAAGAGAATGCATTTTCATGTGCCAGTTTCTATCACCTCACTTCCAAATTTAGTTTGCTGCTTTAAATCAGTCCCTTTTCCCCAGCAGGCCCTTTACCTCTTCTGTCAAAGTTTGTCTCTACCCATGCATTTGTGTCTGACCAGCCTCCAATTAAAATAAACTGCACTCCCAAGGCATCTCAGAGCGTCACTTGGGGAGGTCTTAGGGGTTTTAAGGAGTTTTTATCTGCATATATATGTTTGATGGGTGTATACATATAAAATACGAAATACAGATGTATATTATTTTGTATTATTGTGTATTTTGCAGTAATCTAAATGTCAGTCCCTAATCTGTCAGTTCTCCATCCCATCTATTTCATTCCCACCCTGGACAGGAACAGTGTGGTTACCCCTCAGCAAATGCTGTTAATTGTTGGTACCAAAGCCCACAGGAGTCCGTGGAAGTTTGGATAAGAGATTTTGATTTGATGATAAATGAGGCAGAAAAATCAAACAAGATATCTGAAGGCTGTCCCTAGGCAACAGCAGCACAGCCAGAGCATCTGGTGTTCCCTACAGCAACAAGATGGTTCAAAAGAAAATGCAGTGAATATCAGAAATCACTACTCAAATAAGGGGCAGCTCCAGGATTTTGGTTTAAAAACAAAACAGAACAAACAACAAAACACAAAAACACAATCCCCCACCATTCTTGCTCAGAGAATGTTTCCTTTGCTGCAGTGACCCCCACCCTGGAGCCACCAGTCTCCACTGGGCAGGGTTCTGCCTTCATGGTCCTTCTGTGGCAGAGCAGCATCGCGGGGTTAAAGGCTCTCAAATTAAATTTGGAAGAGTTGAGGTGAGTCAGTGCTGCTGAAGGACTGTTTCCCTAAAGGCCTTGGAAAGAGAATTTGTTCATTGAAGCTTTGGCCTCTGTCCTGTGTGGTGAAACTGATGGGGGCTAGGACGAGGGAAGAGAACTGAATTTTGACTCCATGTTTCAGAAGGCTGATTTATTATATTATGTTATATATTATATTAAAATACTATATTAAAACTATACTAAAAAGAATAGAGAGAAAAAAGATCCATCAGAAAGCTAGAAAGGAAAGCAAAGGACAAGCTCGTGACTCTCAGAGAGTCCGAGCCAGCTGACTGTGATTGGCCATTAATTAGAAACAACCAACACTCCCCAATCACAGATGCACTTGTTGCATTCCACAGCAGCAGATAGTTATTGTTTACATTTCTTTCCTGAGGCTCTTCAGCTCCTCAGAAGAAAAATCCTGGCAATAGGATTTTTCATAAAATATCATAACTACAGTCCTGTGTGTGTCAAACGTGGTTTGTTGGTGAGGGTGCAAGTGGGGTGTGTCTTTTGCACAGGCAGGTGCAGACCTGGAGAAAGTAGAAAAATAGGAAAGTAGAAAAAGTGGAGAAATAGCATCACATCTAAGAGAAGCTTTGGAAGGCAGGTATTACTTTAAGTCACACCAGCATGAGGAAAAACCTCAATGCCCAGGGATAAAATGGGAAGGTGGCTGCTCTGGGAAGGAAGGGCAGGCATTTAAAGCAGGACACAGCCCTGCAGACCAAGCCCAAAGGATATTGTGGTGTGTGCCTGATTTTTACCCAAGCCTCAGCTGCACAGGGCTGGAAGGAGCCTCAAGCATTGCTAGAGCTCCCCTCCCTCCTCCAGTGATGGACCAGCTGTGCCTTTCCCTGTAATTTCAGCTCCTAATGCCTTGTCCAGGTTCAAGGGGGCACAAACTTTTGCCTTTTCATTCTGAGCCTGAAACAATGGCTGAGCTCTCGGCCTCCCGTGGGGGTGAAGGAGGCAACCTCCCTCCTCATGGTGTCCTCATGAATAATTCCACCACTCACCCACTTGATATCAGGTTTCCCAAAATAAATGACACTCTTCACACTGAGAGCAAGCAATCCTGGGGAAAATAAAATACATTAAACAGCTACACCACCTTGAGAGAACACTGAGCGAGTCTGTGATTAAAAAAAAAAAATTTAAAAAATGCAGGAGAGGTTCTGTATGAAATTTTGAGAGTTGATGGGGAAAATACCATATTCCTCCAAGCTCCTGTTTGCAGTGAATATCTGCCTTGGTTCCTCTTTTTGGGAAAAAAAAAGGAAAAAAACCTGTCTGTGAATGCACACCGATGGAGCTGGACCCCTGGGAAGATGGGGAGGGCTGACATGGGTGATACTCAGAGCACATCTTGATTTGCCATCGGGATCCATCCCGCCTGCCGGAGCAGCCTTTCCCCTTCAGACAATTCAGAATTCCCTTTCCGAGTGTGACTCCCCTCTTCAGATGTGCTGTACAATGTCTCTCCACTGGATACCCACCGAATGCCTAATTTTTAACCACTCTGTCTGTCAGATCCACAAAAGCTGTTACTGGAGGTGTTTGCATAAAAGAGCTCCACTGTAGGTATCTGAGAGCAGCTGGCAATGCTCTAGACAGTCTCCAGCCGTGCTGAGCCAGGCAGGATGCTTTAGTCTCCCTGCCTTAATGGCTACGTGCAGTTCCTTAATGTGCCCTCCCCCTCAATTGCCTCCCAAATTAGCATGCAAAACGTGTCCAGCCTCGGAAAGAAAAGAAGTTTGGAACCTCCTGGATTCAGGCAAGACAGGTTGGGGTATTACTGGAAATAAAATGCAACTCTGACAGGGAATGGTCAGCCCTGGGCTCGGGCAGCACAGACCAGGGTGTGTGGGGAAAATGATGGTTGTGCCTTGGATAACCCTTCTTGGCCCTGTGAACCCAGCCTGGGCTCTGCCTCTCCTGAGGTGAAGCATGTCCACGATGGTTTTATCTGGTTTGAGCCCCATTAAGAGCCTTCAGGAGTGGCTTAACCCACTGGGCAGTGCTGGTGTGGGGCAGGACTCCTGTCAGGCAAAAAAAGGCAGAGTGCTTGGGGAAACAGTTCAGTGATAGACTGAGCAGTTTTGGGCCAACAGTTGGACTTGAAGGTCTCAAAGGTCTTTTCCAGCCAAGATGATTCTATTTTTCAGTTGATTGTTGCAGCTGGACACTGGGCAGTGGAGCTCAAAACATTGGATTGACTCTCATGGGTGATTAAGTCAGTAGGTTCAATGTCCCAAACTGCTAAAAGCTTCCAGTTGCCCACTGTGAGACATGGCCTGGTGGGTGTGAATGAGGCTCCTTGAGAGTCCTGACCACTGCTGAGGTCCTTCATGGCTTCATGTCCTTTAATCCTTCATGGATTAAAGCAGACCAGGATATGTGAGTCTCCCAAGTTACCGATACGCTTTGTGGGGGAGGCAGAGTCACTGCTTCCCCAAGCCCTGCTCCACATCTTTGGTGGTTGTGTGGTCCCCAGTGTCGATTCTTTTGCTTCTTTTCTGCCAGGGTTGGGATTAAATGCACAAGATGGTATTTCTTGTTTGGACCCAGTTGTTTATTAATTCTTATCTATGTTACAGTCTCACAAACTGTGAGTTCTACAGCACTTCACTCTAACAAACTAAAAATGGAGCCCTATCTCTCTCTCTACAAGGCCTCTTAAGGATAAACTGTCCAATTAAGAAATGACACCTCAACTATTTTTACTTTTAACCCAATAACCAACCACCCATGGCCCACAATGAGGACTTTTTTATCTAATTACACAAAAAATCCATGGAGAAGAAGGAGAAGAAGAAGGTGAAGAAGGACCAGCCTCTGCCCTCAAACCTCCATCTTGCTCTACACATATTACTACATTCTAAACCCTTAAACTCTAAGTTTCCCCCCCTGTGATACTGCACACTTCTATTCAAACTCCACACCCACAATCCCAGTTCTGTCATTCCATTTTGGAAGCTTCTCCACAGCCTCAGGTCAAATGCAGTGTTCTCCTGGGGGTCAGTGCCTGTCAGCACAGAAAGTCTGAAATTCTCAGTGACCAGGGTTCCAACACCCAACTCTGTGGTTTGAAGCTCAGATAATTCTTTTCAGGGGCTGGGTAATTTCTCCATCAAACTTCTCTGTGTGGTTAAGGACCACATATAAAATTGTAGCAGCACTTGTGGTGTTTGATGCTGTGTTTTACTCTCAATCCCTTTTTCTCCTGTCCTTCACCTCTCCTGCCTTTCAGTGCTGTGCTTTTAAGTCTTAAATCAATCTGGCTTTAGGTTAAGGACAATCCATAAGATGCAAGAGCAGAAATCACACAGGAGAGGCTGTGCTGGGCAGGAGAGCCCCAACCTGCTGCTGACACCTTCCCCTGTGATCTGCTCCAGTCTCACTCCTTGTTCTGCTGTGCTCACCTGTGATGCTCACCAGTAACACACCAGCTTTGTGTTAAACACAGCTGCAAAATTCCAAATTCCGCAATCACAGGTGTGAAAAACATGGTTCACTCTCCTGTAAAAATTTCAAAGTTTAATAAAGGCCAATAGGAGACAAAGACCATAGAGCAAAGATGTTGTGGCTGGGTGCCTCTTGGCATTTAACCAAGAGCACACCTGCTATTTTGGAAACACCCTTTATAGACCATTTCTATTGCATCAGACTGTTACATATTCAAAAACAATATAAATATGATAGTAAATATTTTTTTAAATTATAAATATAAATATAGATAAAATAGTAAAGTTTTCCCCAAACTAGTTTACATATTCCAATAACTGTTTAGCATGGCTTCTCCTCGGGTCCACCTTTTTAGGGCATGTGTGTTCCTTGGTTGGGGTTTTAGTCCTTTTTGATCTTCATCTTCAGGTGTCCTCATCCTATGTTCATTGGATGTCATCCCATCCAAGCAGGCATTTTAACACCAGCACACTTGTATCAGCTATTTCACTACGATGTCTAAGCTTAATTAACAACAGAAATAAAAACTGTGTCTTTATAACAAAGTTACTTCAACACCGCACATATAAAATCCATTTAAATATTTGCAAAATCCAGTATTATAATATGTACCTACAGCACAGGTTTTAGAGGTGTTGGTGCCCTCAGGAGCCAGGGTGGTGGGGCAGGAGCTGTGTTTCCCCAGGACAGCATTCAGTCCACTGTGAGTTTTTTGCTTTGCTGGAAACCCCTGGCAGTACTGGAAACTTCCAGATGAGATGGGATAACGATGACAACAGTGGAAAAACGCTAAGGGAAATTTGCTTTAATGAATGCAGCTACCCAGGGAAGCAGGTACTGCTTTGGTCCTGTGGCTGACTGAAGAACCACATGAGGAGCTGTTGGTGCTCAGAGGTGCAAATAACTGATTCCAAAGTTGATATAATCAGAGAATAAAAGAAGATTGGGTGTTATAGGTTAAGCTGTTGTAAATTAAAGCAGCTCTGCTGAGCTCATTGCAGTTGTTCTGGGTTATTGCAAATGTAAGTGAGAGGAGTTGACTCTGTTTTTCCAGCAGTGATTGGTTGGAAAATGCCATTTTCTTGTATATGAGTAAAAGTGAGTGGGGCAACTTGGTCTTCATAAAACAGAATATTTCCTGTTAGGGTCTTTCTCTGTGTACTGTAAGCCAGACAGACCTGTTGTCCTCTTACAAGCTGCAAATTACACAGGCAAATGTAATTACCCATTCTCTTTGTTATTAGTGTGCAGTTGGAAGCTTCAAGCAATCGTCCCTTTCTTGGTATTTCAAAGCTTACTCACAAGATGCATCCTTGATATTGAACACAATGAGATGTCCTTTTTTTTTTTTTTTAAATTCAATTAAACATTTGCCTACTGTGACTCTTTATTCACTGCAAATTGTCTCTGTAAATAATCTTCATCAAAAGTCAGAACCAATCCCCATTAGTTGTTTAGATTAATTAATGAGTCCCCCTGGAGCCACCCAAATGAATTCAATTTAAACGTCAACAACTTGGCTATGGAGTTTCCCAGGTTGGCATTAAGACAATATTAAACCTGCAATAAGTCACATTTAAAATGTTAATTCAAAGAAGCTCTCCATTTAGAGCATTTAATTAAATCCTTAAATAAACTGCATGGGCTCAATACCAGATGGTTCTGCATTTTCATTGCAGCAGAGAGCCTTGAAGTCATTGAGGGAAGTAATATTGGAGGCATGGTGAAGATAACCAGGATATATAGTGTAATAAAATCTAATCTTGTTTCCAGCAGGGAGATTCAGTGTATGTACACAACCTAGGCTAAAATTGTAAGTTAATTACATTAACCCCAGTGTACTCTGGTATCTGAGCAGCCAGAGATGAAATTAGTCTTTTTCCTATCATAAGATTCTTTTCAACTTCACTATATTAATTTTTAGCCAAATACTTACTCATAAGGAAAATTGAAGTTAATGTAACCAAAGACAAAGTAATGCAGTCTTAATATTCTGAAGGGATTATGGAGGGCCGTGAAAATACACTTTGCAAATGTCACTCACTTTGAATGGATTTGTGGTGGGAAGGTGGGGGAAAAAGAATTATGGCTGTGATCCACACCATGCTGGGGTTTAATAAAAGCCATGATTTAAAAAATTTGGGCCTTGGGAAAAAAAAAAAGGCTAAAAAAAAAAAAAAAAAAAAAGGGAAAGAGATAAATACCTCTGTCCAAAGCCCAAATCAAGACATGGTGAGTGTCCCCCTCTGCCAGATGACAGATCCTGGAAATCAAGTTGAAATTCTGGGAGGTAATTTGGGTTAGGACACCCAGTTCAAATATCTGTATGTTTGGGGATTTTTTGGTCCTTGTTGCAAGGAATATCCTTTAACACCACCCATTTGTGTGATAAAAGTTTCTGCAAACAAGTAAAGGCAGACCGTTTTCCCTTGGCAGAAATCAAAATCATATTGGCACCATAAAGTGGGGTTTTCTTTTGGTTTGCTTGTTTCTTTAAAAGTTGCTTTTGCAGTCAGTCTTTGGGTGCCAGTGAGATGATGCCACTGGTTCAAAAGTTGTCCTCCAGTTTCTCTCCTGCCTCTAAAATCCAGACCCTTTCCCAGGGCCAGGTGCCTCCTCCCTGGGTGCTCCTGGAACAGCTGGAGGAGCAGATCAGCCCTCTGGGTCTCAACTCCAGGGCTGAAAGCCACCATGAGAAAATTCAGTCAGTTCCCTCCCTGCCAGGGGTGTTATTAATGCAGCTCAGCCAAGGGAATAACTTTTTCTCTTAATATTCAAGAAACTGTAATTCAATTTCCAAAAATATGGGTTTCCGCCTGTTGGGTAATAAAAAGCATCAGGGAGGAGAATTACCTTTCTGTCGTGGCAGGGCAGATTTGCACTGTTTGGGCTTTGCTGGGACACCAGTGGGAGCCCAGGGAGGCACTTGAGCCACGTCAGCAGCACAAATTTCCTGTGTGGTGGCACAAAGAACCAGAGCTGGTGAGCAGTGGCCCGAGCCTGTCCCTGCTGGGGCTGAAAGGAGCCAGAAATGTCTCTTCAAAACACTGGCACAGGGTGCCCAGAGGAGCTGTGGATGCCCCATCCCTGCAAACATTCAAGGCCAGGTTGGAGACGGCTCTTGGAGGTGGAAGGTGTCCCTGCCCATGGCAGGGGGTGGGGCTGGAGGAGCTCTAAAGATCCCTTCCAGCCCCATTCTGTGGTTCTAACTCTCCATCCTGTCCCTGCCCCATCCCACCCCGTGGTGCTGGGGTGACTTGGCCTCGTGCCCACGTTCCTTTCCTGTTGTCACAGCTCTGGTGGCACCCAGGCTCTGCATGCCAGGATGTGGTCACCCCCCTCCAGTGAGCTGAGCTCTCTGTGCTGGGCCTGGGGGATGGAAACACCAAAGCTTTGCTGCTTTGGTAATCCTGAGATGCCCCCAAAATTGAAAGGATGGGTGTAATAACCCCTCTGGTGCAGCTCCCCATGGTCAGAGCCACTTCACTGATGGCTCTGAAATAACCCAAGAAAAATTATTTTACATCACTCAAAGGTAATAACAAAACCCCCAATTTCCTCCTGCATCCCTGCCTGTCTTCTCCTCCTCCCTTCCAAGGAAACTGGAGCCATTTGGTGACCTGGAACCAGCTGGGGACAGTGGATGAGCCAGCCTTGTGCCACTGCCTCCTTGAGGGAGCTGCAGCCCTGCTGCTGTGTGGGGTCACACCCAGCTCCTCCCTGCAGGGTCAGAGGGGACAGGGGCTGGTTGGGGTGGTTTGGGTCTAAAATGGGCCAAATATCACTCTGGGCTCATTCACCCACACATGTAGGAGTGACAAGATGAATTTGTAAAACTTTCCACCTCTTCTTTGCTTTGAGAAGCCTCAACTGAAATGCTCTGGAAATCCCCCAAACCTTGACTGACATGAAAAGCCACTGCAGTTTAAACAACACCCAGACTGACAATTTCAGAATCACTAAAATTGCAAGTTTCTGACTGCAGTGCTCTCCCCACTCAGTCCCTGTGCTGGGAATGAGGCCAGCAGCACAGAGCATGGAGGTTGCTTTGGAAGGGATCCCCTGGAGGATTAGCTTTCCTCTGGGTGTGTGTCATGGTAACTGGGAGATGCTCTCCACCAGGGAATGCATCAGAAAGCATTGGTGAATTTTACCTGTTTCCTTGCCTTCTCAGATGATTTGGTTTGATTTTTATTTTGTATTATCTGAGGGTTACTTCTTGATCATGCGTGTCCTGGTTTCAACTGGGATAAAGTTGATTTTCTTCCTAGCTGGTGTGGTGCTGTGTTGTGAATTTAGCATGAGAATAGTGTTGATAACACATGGATGTTTTACTTCTTGCCCAGTAGTGCTTACCCCAATTCAAGAACTTATCAGTGTCCTGTGCTTTGCCAGTGAGGAGTTGCACAAAAAGCTGGGAGGGACATGGCCAGGACAACTGACCCAGTGGCCAAAGGGATATTCCAGGCCATGAAAAATCCATGGAGCCCTGTGCACAAACTGGGGGAGTTGTCTGGGAGCTCCCAGTTGCTGTTCAGGGACAGGCTGGACATCATTCAGGGGGTGGTGAGCAACTGTATTGTGCATCACTTGTTTCTCTTGGGTCTGATTCCTCTCCCCCTCCTTTTCATTACTATTATTATTGTTGTTTCTATCATTAATATTATTAGTGTATTGTATTTTGTTTCAATTATCAAAGCAAGAGAAGAAAAGCATGAGACTGACTCGGTGGCTTGGTCATTCACAGCCTGGTTTTATTTATTGCTTAATGAGGGTTCATTCAATAGCAGTGTTGGGCAGTTCTCCAGGTGTTAAAGACAAAACCTTGCCCTTCCCTGCCTGGTGCCTTGGCACTGCTGGGCACCCTCACTTTCCTGCTTGCTCTGTGTTGGCTCTGCTGCATTTTGCTTTCTATCCTGTGGTTTGAGCTCTGGGGCTTGATTCAGTTACCTGAGGCTGTGGGGACACAAAAACAGTGAGGAGCAGAAAATAACCCCAGAATGATGCTTCCATTACCAAACAAGCTGTTTCCCTGGCAACACAAAGTTCTTGGATGTGGCTGCTCTTGGATTGCCCTTCCCTGCCCTGAAATGCCCTCTCTGGGCTGCTGAGAAGGTGAGTGCTGCCCAGAGGCCACGAGAAACACCACTGCTGGTACAGACCTGGGCTGGGAAGCAAGAGGATGAGCTGTTTGTGAAGCTGTTCGTGGATTTTTAAAAAATTTTTTAGAGTTAGTTGTGAATACTGAGAACTGGTCAGAGAAGAAAGTCAGATAAACTTTCCCAGACATTTCCTCTGGGAATTTTTGAGAAAGCTCAGAAAAAGAATTAAAACAACCCTATGGCTAGTGTTTTAAACTTGTTAATTGTAAGATGTTTACAAGAAAAGTGTTATTCCTAATTAACAAATAGTGTAAGGAGTGTTAGCTGGAGACCAATCAAGTTCTCCTCCATCATAACTCTCTATAAAAAAGAACGTGTAATTTCTAATAAACTCAGCATTTACCTTATGAAAACATCAGAGTCTATCACTTCAGTCACCCATCCTCAATACAACAGTTACTTTTCCTTTTATGAGTCCAGCTCTGCCCAATTCCTCCCTGCCTGACCTGTCATTTTGAGCCTGGTCCCTGCCATGGGACACACGTGCCAAACGTGGCAAAACCTTGTGCCAGCACCTTGGGAGAGGTCCTGCAGATGCCACTCATGGTGCTGGCTGGAGGTCCGAAGAGCTGGCAAGCTCTGCATTTCCTCACACCATTTTTAAGTGTCAAAGCTGTATAAAAACCCATCCAGCACTGCAGTCTCAATGGCACAGCTCTGATTAACGAGCTATCATGAATTTAGCAGTGCTTTTTACAGCCCTGCTTGACCCCTGGGCCTCCTTCACCCCACGTGGAGCCACCTCGGGTTTTGGGACAGTTTCTGGAGTTTCATCCAGCTGGTATTTACCTGCAATTTCCTCTGTTTGACTCCAGCAATTATGTTTGTCCTTTCCTCTCAGCTTACCCTCCGTTCTGCTGCTCCCCTTGCTCTATGAAGTGGTAGGATAGATTATATTTAAAGCCTCTTTTATTTCTCCAGGGCTTGCTGGGCAAGGATTTATGAGTGTCTTAATTCCACAGTACTTGAGGCAGGGGAGTGCTTGCCTGCTTCTTGGTGGCCAAAATGACTTCTGGTTTTGGATGTGTTCTTAGATTTCCCAGCTATTGGTCTTCAGGATATTTTTTTTTAATTAATCATGCAAAAGAAGCAATGTTGTGCACACAACACTGCACCCAAATTACCAAATACAGAGGTCCCACAAGAATGAAGACCCCTGCAAAGTCACTCTGTCCCATTCCCTCACCTCCAAACAGCATTGAGGATAAAATACCAGTATAATTTCAGCTTTTAAGCATAACTGTGGCTGTCAACAAAATTTCATTGGTCAAAGGGAGGGGACAGGCTGGCACAATAAATTCAGTCACCAAGTCACTTCTGCTGGCCATCCAGGCCACCAGGCACTGATTTCGTGGGAGTTCCCAGACTTTCTTCATGGTTTTCCTCCCTTCTTAAATGAAACTCCCTGATGCTGGTGATTAAGAATTTCTGTGGGTGTGTAACAGCCATATATGATTGCTTTTTTCATGTAGGTGAGCCTCAAAGTAATTTCAAACGAAGCTAAAGAGAGCAGATCTTGCCTGTTGAACCCTTGGCTACCCCATGGTGTAGTGCTATTATTTCTAGGAGGGGTTTGGAAGTGTTTTGCTGGCTCAGTTCTTTCCTTGGAGAAGTCAATGGCAAACCTCTGCTTGCTAACAGGACTAACAATGTTCTGCTGTTTTGTCCAGCTGAAAATCCCACCCCTCGTGGGTCAAGTCAGGGTGTCTTGCTGCTGTGTCCTGGCTGTTGCCTAAACAACAAAACACCTCCTGAACTATTGATAGTAAATAAAAATATTTTAGCAAAAGAAAAAAAAAATAATATTTTAGCAAAGGTGTTTTTGCTGCTTTAACTTCTTTTTTTCCCCCATCCCCACTGCATTCTTCTGAAATGAAGTAGCAGCAAAATGGCAGAGATCCATATTCAGCTAATTTTCCCCCTGAGCAGTTCCTGGAGTGGTCACAAGGAGCAGTCCTGTTCACCTCATTCCAAAAGAGGTCCCACAGCTCGTGGAGGGAGCTCTGTGGGACATCCAAAGGCAAATGGAAAAGTGGAGAGCATAATTCGTGCGGGGCTTGGGGGTGGCATTGACTCTCTTTATATTCTGTGTGCTCAGCTCCAAATGAGATGTAAACCAAAGATTCTCCTCACCTGTGGTCATTAAATGGCTTATGGCATTTTTCATAAGAGCGGGGGATCTTGGTGAAATCCCAACTCGATTAATTATATCCTGCTTCCCTCAAGTTCCTCCTGTGGTTACGAGGAGATGCTGCATCTTTCCCTCCTTCCTGTGTTGTCAATTAGAGTGCAGGCTTGTTAGCTGATTTATTATCTGTTTCCTTTCTAAAGAGGCTCAGAGGTGGTTTTGTCAGTGCTGAATGAAGTACAGAGTAAATAGTTTGTGTACTGCAACACTGTGCTTAGGAAAGGCTTTGGGAGATCTTGGGGATGAAAATGTCTCATGTGCTGCTTTTTTGTTTTTTTGGTTATTTTTCCCCCTTAATGAGGGCAAGCATAGCAAATATATCAAAGGTATCAACCTCTGAGCACTGAGTCTACCTGTGGCTAGAAAAAACAGCCCAGGAACTCATCTGTAAGACGTGACTGCCTCGTCAGCTTTCTTTTTGTCCTCCCATGCTTGCATCCTCCCTAATCTGTCTGGTGGCAGGTAATGCCTGGCTCCCAGGGACAAATCTCAAAGGGTTCTGCCCAGCATGCTGGAAATGGTGAACAGGGCCTGCAGCAGCAACAAACACCTCCTGTTGTAGCCAAAAGGTTCCTACACAACAATCCTGGGGCTCTCCAAAAAGTTTAGCTGGCAGCTCTATTTAAAAAAAAAAAAAAAAAATTTTTTGAAGTTGAAGGGAAAATTTGCAATTATTGCTGTCATAGTAATGTGGTAGATGTGGGCTGCCCTGTCCTGGGCAGAACATGGTCCTTTGCTCTTGGAATGGGAAACTGGAAGCACTGGAGCCCCTCACCCTGGGGCCAGTGCCAGCTGCCCGTGGGGGATTTTGCTCAGGCAGTGCTCCCAGCTGCACAGCCACAGGGAAACGGTGATCATAACGTGGTGAATGCAGTTCTGTGCTGCACCCTTCCCTCCAGACCACTCTTCAAGTCCAAGTCCATGAAGCACATGGATCCTTGGCCATCTTCTCTCGTTGCCATCAAATGCTTCTGTGCTTGCACACGTTCCCCCAGAGAAAAGAATTTTTTTCTGGATTTTTCTGTTGTGGGAATTGGAAAAACAGAAACTTCCACAGACACTGAAATATTTGATCTGCAGCCTTAGAAGAAGCTTGGATTGATGTAAAAATACAATGCACAGACATTAAGTAGAAAAATAATAAACTTATGTTCCTGCATTTGTAAGTAAGAATATGCCTTAAGTAAGTGAGAAACTGTATGAATAAGATGGTGAAGGGTTTATAATGTAGGAGTGTGGTTGTATGGAATAAACCAAGAATTTAGAAGTTATAACAGAAGCATTTGTGTGCATGTGGGTTAGAAGCTCATTGGATAAAAGTATCCACAGTGCAGTAGAAGTAAGTAAAGGTGATAGGTTAGGAAAGTAAAATAAACCCTGTGGCAGCTGTCTATTGGTTTAGAAAATTCTATATTGCCTTGTAATTAAGAAACTTGTGACTGCTCTTGAGCTATAGCCAACTGCTTGCTCCTCTAAAATCTCAAGGCCTCTGTGATTGATCTTTATCTGAGCAATAAATCGTTCTTAGCCTGAAAATAGTCCCATCCCCTCATTCCTAGAGGTGACAATGATATTCTGTTGCACCTGTCATGATCTTTCTTATGCTGGACTTGCTGCTTTGCTTCGAGGGCCAAAACAGAAGGGAGGTTTTAGCTTCTTGAAAAGGAGAAAACACCTCAGAGTGTGTGCTGGGTGACCAAGAGATGCTGCTGCCCACAGGTGAGAGTGAGGCTGTTTGTGGTGCTGAAGTCAGAGCTCTGGGTTAGAGTCAAAGCTCTGTTCTCCTGGCATTGCCTCCTGCCCTGACTCTGTCCTTGAGCCCAGTGGTGAGGTTGGCATTTGCCCGTGGGGAGCNAGCTGGCACTTCTATTTAAAAAAAAAAAAAAAAAATTCTTGAAGTTGAAGGTAAAATTTGCAATTATTGCTGTCATAGTAATGTGGTAGATGTGGGCTGCCCTGTCCTGGGCAGAACATGGTCCTTTGCTCTTGGAATGGGAAACTGGAAGCACTGGAGCCCCTCACCCTGGGGCCAGTGCCAGCTGCCCGTGGGGGATTTTGCTCAGGCAGTGCTCCCAGCTGCACAGCCACAGGGAAACGGTGATCATAACGTGGTGAATGCAGTTCTGTGCTGCACCCTTCCCTCCAGACCACTCTTCAAGTCCAAGTCCATGAAGCACATGGATCCTTGGCCATCTTCTCTCGTTGCCATCAAATGCTCCTGTGCTTGCACACGTTCCCCCAGAGAAAAGAATTTTTTTTCTGGATTTTTCTGTTGTGGGAATTGGAAAAACAGAAACTTCCACAGACACTGAAATATTTGATCTGCAGCCTTAGAAGAAGCTTGGATTGATGTAAAAATACAATGCACAGACATTAAGTAGAAAAATAATAAACTTATGTTCCTGCATTTGTAAGTAAGAATATGCCTTAAGTAAGTGAGAAACTGTATGAATAAGATGGTGAAGGGTTTATAATGTAGGAGTGTGGTTGTATGGAATAAACCAAGAATTTAGAAGTTATAACAGAAGCATTTGTGTGCATGTGGGTTAGAAGCTCATTGGATAAAAGTATCCACAGTGCAGTAGAAGTAAGTAAAGGTGATAGGTTAGGAAAGTAAAATAAACCCTGTGGCAGCTGTCTATTGGTTTAGAAAATTCTATATTGCCTTGTAATTAAGAAACTTGTGACTGCTCTTGAGCTATAGCCAACTGCTTGCTCCTCTAAAATCTCAAGGCCTCTGTGATTGATCTTTATCTGAGCAATAAATCGTTCTTAGCCTGAAAATAGTCCCATCCCCTCATTCCTAGAGGTGACAATGATATTCTGTTGCACCTGTCATGATCTTTCTTATGCTGGACTTGCTGCTTTGCTTCGAGGGCCAAAACAGAAGGGAGGTTTTAGCTTCTTGAAAAGGAGAAAACACCTCAGAGTGTGTGCTGGGTGACCAAGAGATGCTGCTGCCCACAGGTGAGAGTGAGGCTGTTTGTGGTGCTGAAGTCAGAGCTCTGGGTTAGAGTCAAAGCTCTGTTCTCCTGGCATTGCCTCCTGCCCTGACTCTGTCCTTGAGCCCAGTGGTGAGGTTGGCATTTGCCCGTGGGGAGCCCTGGTGTCTTGGTTTGAACAGACAGGTGTCTGCTAAGGAAGGCAGGAGCCTCCCTTGAAATGGAAAATGCAAACTCTTTCTTTCTGAATTATTGTAATTGTTAAATTAAGAGGCTCTCAGAAAAACATATGGGAATGGGAATAACAGTTCTTAACTAGGAAAATTAAAAATACAAATGCAATAGTACAAAAAAACTGAGAAAACAAACCACTGCCAGAGTCAGAAGAGGAGCTGACCCCCTGTGGGTCAGGGTGGTGGCACAGTCCCATCCCATGGTGGCTCAGCCCTCCTGCAGTGCCAGCTGTGGTTCTGCTGGAGCAGGGATCCTGGACAAGGGGGGAGTTTTCCTCTGAAGCTCCAGGGCTGCTGGAGATGGGCCTGCTCTCCCTCTGGGAATGCAGGGCAGAAGAAAGCTGCTCCTCTGGGAATGCAGTGGGCAAAGGCTGCTGTGGTGTTCCAGGGGCAGATTGTATCCAGGTAGGAATGCTTGGCTCCTCCCCTGGGTGGAGCATCTCCCCATGGGATGATGGAATTTGATCAGCCATGCAGGGACACTCACTGGCCATGGACAGCAGAGATCTGCTGGAGGGAGGATTGGCTGTGGGAGAGATAAAGAAAAAACTGCCCAAAGAACAGCAGAGAACTGCCCCAGCTCTGACAGATGGTGACAGAACACACTCATATGTTACAGCCCAGCACACCTGGCCAGCCCAGGCAGCTGCACAGCTCTGGGAGGGGGTTCCAGCCTGTGCCCTTTGCCCAACTTCTCCCAAAGTCTGGGACACAGCAATTTGGGGCAGCTCAGGAGCTGCAGGGAGGATTTGGCAGGGCTGATCCACACTCGGGAGCCCTTGGGGTCCCGGTGCTGACCTGCTCATCCAGGGCACCCTGGCAAGGGGAGCCTCTCCACATGTCTGTGGCATGTCAAGCACAGCTCAGTTCTGGTAGCTTCTCCCACCTTTGACTAATTGCTGACCTGACATCTTTCTGATAGTGACCTTGTTTCAGCTAGTAATTCAAATATCTTTCAGTGTCAGAAATAATAAGTGCCACAGTGAGATGAACAAGCAGAGCTTAAGTTGAACACAGATTAATGGGGTTTTAATATTCCTAATTTAATCACTCCTTTCTGTCTGAATGTGTGCAACATGATGTAGCAGCTAATTATTTTTTTAACCATGATGAGGATCTTTCCTAATCATTTTTATATTTAACATGAATGAAGGGAGAGCAGTGATTAATGAGGGAATAAATCTTATGAAACAGAAGCAAGCACATGATCAGTTAAAAATACAGCTGTCTGATTATTTTTTTTTCCCTTTCCCTGTACTGCAAATACTTAACCAGCTGCACCTTCTCAGCTCAATAGTGAGCTGTCTTCAGCCCTAAAGAAAGACCTGAAACTTTGCTTATCCCTCCAGTGCTTCTGTTGGCATCTCTCTGCGTGATCATCTTTGTGATGAATGCAGAATTATTTTTCTTTCAGGGAAAAAAAAAAAAATTGCCCCACTAGATACATTAATGGTTGGATAGATGTCTTTTCAAATATTTGTTCCTGACAGGGTGTTTGGAATTGCAGATGAGAAGCAAACCAGCTCTCAGGATCTGTCTGTTGCTACTGTACGTTTCCATTGTGTGAAGCAGAGACAAAGCCAGGCAATTCAAAGCTTAAGTGGATGCTCTTGAGATCTTTTATTTCCCCCACTCTTCCCTCCTTTTTCCTACACTTGGCTGCATCTCTTCTGTCTGAATTCCACTTTCCCTTCCATCCCTCAATCCCTGTGTGCTGGTTTGAGGAGTCTGTCTTCTCCCTGTCATTTCTCCCCTCCCTCCCCCTCGAGTCCCTCTGTGCACCCCCACTGATTTTGGGGTTTTGCTGAGCTCTTGGGCTGTAGGATGGCTCAGAGATGAAGGCTGTGATTATCAGAAGAGGTTTTTCCTCACTGCTGGAGTGAGTGCATCTCGATGGTGTCAGTCCATGGCACAGTCTGCTCTGGGGGCTGTTGATCCAGGCTGTTGTTCCAGGGCTGTGTTGTTCCAGGGCACCTTTTTGGGGCCAGGATCACTGGAACTGGGCACTGCCCCAGCTGTGCTGGAGCCCTTGCTCCGCCAGGCAGTGGGGGCTCAGCAAACACAGCCTTGGGTGAGGACCTGGGGTTTACCCATGGAAAACTGCAGCTGTGAACCCATCAGTGCCCTCTGTTCCCTATGGCCATGGATAATCTCTGGCACAACCCAGAAAAGATTGGAGGGTTTGGTTTTGACTGGGATGGTTTGATTTTGGATGTGTGGTTTGGTTTTTGGGGTTTTTGGGGGTTCTTTTGGTGCTGTTTGGGTGGGCAGACTCTGTGCACACATTCTATTCAGCCATGGGGATAATTCACTGGGTTTCTCAGCAGTGTGGGGTCACTTTGGATGTGTCTCTTCTCACCAGCTGACAAGCAGAATTTTAAAAACCAATCAAGATGAGCTGTGCCCGAGCAGTGCTGGCAGCTCCCCTCTAACCCTGGCGTTTTCTGCAGATAATAAAAATTATCTAATTGGCTAAAAAAGAAGGATAGGCTTAACTGCAACTTCTGCTGCTTAACACCTTGTCATTCCTTCTTGTTGAGCAGAGAGCAACCAAGCTCAGAGAATCAGCGTTTCAGGCACCAGTGACACATTCCACTGGCTTGATGGATGCTTGGGAATTTTGGGGATCCTGTCATGCAGCGCATGCAGGGCTCTGGAGAGCTCTGGGCCAATGCAGTGCAGAGGGATAGGAGAATGAGAGGAAATAATAGCATGTTGGACCAGTTCCTAAAATTAGGTTTGTTTTTTTTTTTCTTTTTTCTGGTGAGGCACTTAATTAAAATTTTGCTCCTGCAGATCAGATCTGGTTCTTGCTGTGCAAATGTTACTCAGTCACAGGGAAAGCAGAGGGAAGATGGTTGTTTGCAGATCCAAGATCAGTAATGTGTGCTGGGAGCAGATGCTGGCTGGGGGCATCCTGTGTATGTGCAGCCTGCAGAAAAGATCCATTCTTTTGTTGAGGGAAGAAAGACACTCAAATCAGGAGCAGAATTCTTTCTAAATAGTTGGGGTTTTTTCCCCTAAGACTTTTTTCATGAAGTTTCCTCAGCCACTTTCTGTAGCATTGCACATGACAGTGGCATAATTACATTTGTCTTCCAAACTGCCTTTCCTTGAGGGCAAGCTCCACTTTGGCCTTGATTCGATTGTGTACTTTTAATCTCAAAGAAAAGCTAATGCATAGGTATTCATTACACAATTGCATTTTTCTATGGTCAACATCCCCTGTTATAATTACAGGTTCCAGCTGAATGTCATTTCTTTTCTCTCTACTTCAGCTGCCTCACAGCACAGGCGTCTCCTACTCCTGAAGCTTCCCTGCATTCATGTAATAAATAAATAATCACACCTTTTCTGCTGTCAAAGCTGAAAGCATGCACAGCTGTGAGTCACAAGATACACTGGGACTGCAAGGTACAACATTTCTTAATTAGACTGACCTGAGGTTGTTGGGTTTTTCATTTTTCTTTTTCTATTTTTTTTTTTCAAAGCAGCTTCATTAGCTCAGGAGCTTAATTGCAAATGACTAGACAAGCTCTGCTCGTGGTTATTGGGAAAGGTTAGAGTATTTCTCACTGGGGATTAGATCCTGGGAGACGTTTTGCAGCTTGATTTTGTGGGGAAGGTTTTAGGTGTGCTCAGAGCATCTTAGCACTAGGCTCAGAATTAGCAAAATAATTAGAAGTTCAAAGCAGAGAGGGGGCTGGGGCAAAGCCCAGCCAACCTTTTTGATCTTACAAGCCACACTGCAAAATCCACATGGAATTGGGAGAAACAGGCCGTGGAAAGTGAGCTCTGGAAGCAGAACTGGGGGCTGCCAGGTTTCCACACTCCTGTGTTATAGGATGGGGAGTGGAAAAAGCCAGGCTGGGCTGTGGGAGCAGCTGCCAGTAAATTCCCTCAGATTGCTCTGAGCAGCTCCCTCCAGCAGTGGGGACTTCATGGCCCCCCAGGCATCCTGCCAGCACAGCTCTACACCAGTGTGCTCCCTGCTGGAGGACAGGGTTGAGGTACCTGGTGGCCAGAAGTCCTGGTGGCCTCTGTCACTTGGTCTGTGTCACACACTTCATCTGTTGACAGCATCTCTGGAGTGAGATTGCTTTTATTGGCATCACTACACTTGGCAGCTTCCATGAGTTTTGGAGGGTCTTCCTTGGCCTCATGGAGGAGTCACCTTGTCACAGGACTCCTCAAGGAAAGGGGGGACTTGGGGCATCACTGGGAGAGGTTTCCATGTTCCTCCGTGGTGTAAAGCAGGTGAGGCAGTTTCCTGCCACACAGGGGGCTACTGGGGGTCAGAAAAGTTTGGAAAAGGGTTACTTTGTGCTGATTACTGTATTGTCCTTTTGTGCTCTGTACCTGGTGCTGATCTAGGTGTGCAGCCCCATCCCTGGAAGTGTCCAAGGCTGGGTTGGACAGGGCTTGGAGCACCCTGGGATAGTGGAAGGTGTCCCTGCCCATGTGGAATGAGATCTTTACAGTCCCTTCCCACCCAAACCATTCCATGATTCCATGACATTAGAAGCATTTCAAAGACCTGTGTCCAAGTGGATATGGTGATGGTTTTTCCTCCCACAGTTCAGTTGCATAAAGCAAGGTTTGGATGGCTGCTGACCCTCCCTGCCCCTTCCTACCCCCATCCTGCACTCGGTTTTGGGTGTGGAAGCAGGGCTGCTGTCTGTGGGGAGGAGCTCTGTGCCTGGAGCAAGGAGGCAGCACTTGTGGTGGGAGGCTTTGGAAGCCAGCAGGTGTAAAAGTGTGCTGAGAAAGGTGCAGTGAGTGCAGCAAAAGCACCAACACCCCCTGCACTGCCCAGCCCTGTGCCGGCTGCCTGTGCTCAGAGCAGCCTTTCCTCTGGGGACAGAAGGTGCAGTGCCCCTTCCCACTGCTCCCTGTCCCCTGCAGGACCCCACAACGAGATCCCTGCTGGGATGGAGCACATTCTGTTTATCTTCTGGCAGTTGCAATGTCACCAAGCTCTTCATGACCCTCTGCGAAATTGAGCACAAAAACGAAGGCAATTTTTAATCTCTATCAGCCAGAGCGGTGCCTGTGCTATTTGTCTGAAGGCAAGAGGATCTGTGACCTTATTTCTCCCCTCCCACAGTCTTTTTGGCTCCCAGACTGTAAGAAGGCCCCAGTAATTCATGTCCTTTATTTGCCCATGCTGGGGAAAATAGGGGTTTGAGTTGCTTGTGTGACACCCGAGTTCTGCTGCACAACAAATGTACCTGAGAGGCTTTGTGGTATAGAACCCACTTGAAGCAAGAGCATTCAGGTAAGGAAATGAAGGGCTGCAGGGCTCAGCTGTGCAAGAGGAAAATAATTAGGGCATGTTTATCTCATGCTCAAGCCTGCAGAGGTGAAAAGCAAGGGGCAGGAAGGCTGCTTCAGAGGGAGCTGGGAGTGGGGAGGGCAAGGCAGAAAGGACCTGACAAGGGAGTGAATTAAACTTCTCCAAAAGAGTCGGATCATTGGCAAAAATCCCCCCCCCCCTCACTGTTTCTGCTCTAATGGAGGACGAGCTCTGCCTTGCTGGCTCTTCTTTCCAAGGTCTCAGAACCTGTTGTTTTCAAAGGTTAAAGCCCTCGAGCTACTGAGGGAAGGGAACACTCTTTAAAAGATGCCAGGTGAGGAATATCTAGATTTCTAGGGGTTTCAGGTTTGCTAGTACAAAAGGGAAAAAATAGATTCCAAATGTGAAATAAACCTTTGGTTCTTTTTTCTCCTTCCTTTCTTTTTCTTTTTTTCTTTATTTTTTAAACACAGCTGAGTTCTGGCTCCAATGAGAGTCCTGCTTCCCTCCCAGATATGAAGATCTGAATGCACACGTGGTTAAGCTGGGGTAAAGCAGCTCCAGGGAGCCATGGCTTGTGCTGTCCCAGGTCAGGTGATGGGGACTGCATCAGAGCAAAGGAGCTTGAGCAGTGGGACATGGAACTCTGCCTCTTCCTTCCCCATGTCCCCTCCCCACTGACCCAGAGAGGAGTGTGGAGTTTGCAGCAGTTCTTGCTCAGATCAGGACACTTGGCACATCTTCCTCTGTGCTGTTTGCTCTCAAGCTGCCTCTCCTCTCTCGGCTTCAGACCTGGCTTTCATGATTTACACAGGCACTGATCAGAGCAAACACAGCCCTTGCCAGTCTTGCAGCTCTGCTTCAGTGGCAGAACCCCAGGGAAAATATTTGCAATCCTGTGCCACAAATCTCCTGAAGCGCTGAAGGGTCTGTGGTTTCTCTCTTTCTCTTTGCCTTTGTCCCTTAGGGTTTCACATTCTTCCTGTCCCCAACACGTGCAGGTGGAGGTGGTTCCTCTGACACCTCATGGCTCTGCTCCTTGCTGGTCCCTGTGCTTGCAGAGGGGTGCATGGAGAGGAGCTGGCTCCCCAGAGCAGGATTGCTGCTGGATGGGCACTGTCCAGCACATCCGTGGGGCCAGGGGAAGCTCTGAACCCCTGGTGTGACAAATGGTTCAGAAGCAGCCCTGAAAAGCTGAAAGCTGGGGCTGGGGCTGCTGTGAGTTTGGAAATGTGGTTACTCCTGTCTTTGGGTAACACTGACAATGTGAAGAGGAGGAGGGGATGGGATTTTTAGCCAGAAGGATTCTACCCTGCTTCTAGAGACTTTTGCTTTGTCTCCTCCCCAGGAAGCACAGATTCCTTGCCCAGTTCTGAGGTTCTGCCTCTTCCCTACTGCCTCCTGGGCAATAAAAACAGAACTGGGTCTCTCTTCATTTGCACAGCTCACCTTTTTTTTTTTTTTTTTTTTTTTTTTAAAAGAA
>VYZP01013987.1:23024-43537 GCA_013400635.1 Hypocryptadius cinnamomeus
TTTTTTTTTTTTTTGGGCCAAAAAGATAATCTATTTAATCCTTCCATATCCTCCATGAGACGCAGCTTCCTACATCAGTTCTGTGCCCCTGAGGGTAAAGAATTATTCAAGGCATCAAGCCTGACCTGGATTTTGTGTGATGTGATCGCATCCAGAGCATGGAAATCCATGCGATCAAATGGCAAATCTCTGAGCCTTGGCAGATATGCCTCCTGCTCTGCAGAACTATGTTGCCATGGCTACATCTCAGTGTGAGCATTTCTCTCCTTATCCCAACGTCTTTTCTTCTGCCAGGGCTGCTGCCTGTGCTCAAAGCCCACCCTGCCATGGGCAGTGCTGGGCACAACAGCAGCACAGGGGCAGTGGGGAGTGGGTCACAAACTCACCCCATGTGTCAATCTGCTGTGGGTGAATTGTTGCCAGCGACTCCTTAAATGGGAAAAAATCAACACAGCAAGGGCTTGAAACACCTGTCAAAAATGCTGCTGCTGTTTATGACTTGAGGAGAGAGAAAGTGAACAGCAGGAGGGAGGGGGCTGCATGGGGAGCTCCAGCTCTGCCCTTCCTGGTGCTCCTCTCCCTGCTGCAGTCCCCTGCACCAAAGGGGTGACAGCTGCCTGCCACCCAAAGGCAGCTGAAGATTTGGAGATGAAAGCCACTGAAAGTACATTTGGGGCTGTTACACTTGTCTGAGAGCTGCTCCTCTGTCACCAACAATGGCTGTGGGTTTCTGTCACAAAAATACCCCTGGATGTGTTCACAGGCTGTACAGCAGAAAGAGAGGAACACTGCCAGAGTAATGGGGTGTGTTTGGGGGATGTCACTGCTGGGGGGGCTGAGTTCCCCTTGACTGAGCATGAAAACTTCCTCTAAGACTGTGGGACCCCCAGCATGGATGTCAGGGTTGGAAAGCCCAGGGTGGCTCCTGGCTGGGGAGAACAAGAGCCCCCAGTGCTGTACTGGGAGGAGGGTGAGGGCTTCCCACTGCTCTGCTTAAGAAAACTGGAAGCAAAATTCAGCATCTTCATAGGATGTTTATGGTGCCAAGCTGGTCCCTATTTTGTTCTGGGGTTTGTATTTTTCCAAGCCATCCCCACTGAACATGTGTTATCTCATTTGGGGCACTGGTTAGAAATGAGAAATGAGTGCATTTGCTGGCCAAAGGAATTGGGCACAGAGGGAAAATCGGGCTGCCCCTGGTTAAACCCTACTAGCTGCATTTTAAGTTGCCCTGTCCTGTGCCACACATGCCTCACCCATGCTGGATGTGCCACCAGCTGCCCATATTTTGCCAGGCAGCCTCTTTCAGTTCTAGGGAAAGCTCATGACTTGTGCCCTGCACCAGCCAAGTCTCTAATATGTGTCCTGCTCGTGCTGCAGCAGGAGGGGAAAGGCTCTGCATGAGGAATCTCATCTTCAAGAAGCTACTTTGGGCATAGCTGTCTCCCAGGAAGGTGTCTGTAACCCTGATCTATGGGGCTGCAGAGCCAGAGGTGGCTCCTCTCCCTTTTTGGCTCAGTAGGAGCAACAATTGTGGCTGCAGTGACAGAGCAAGGATGGCTGTGAGGGTGCAGGGATGGCAGTGACAGAACAGGGATGGCAGTGATAGAACAAGGATGGCAGTGACAGAGCAGTGATGGCAGTGAGGGTGCAGGGATGGCTGTGAGGGTGCAGGGATGGCTGTGAGGGTGCAGTGATGGCTGTGACAGTGCAAGGATGGCACTGACAGAGCAGAGATGGCAGTGACAGAGCAGAGATGGCAGTGACAGAGCAGGGATGGCAGTGAGGGTGCAGGGATGGCAGTGAGGGTGCAGGGATGGCAGTGACAGAACAGGGATGGCAGTGACAGTGCAAGGATGGCAGTGAGGGTGCAGGGATGGCAGTGACAGAGCAGGGATGGCAATGACAGAGCAAGGATGGCTGTGAGGGTGCAGGGATGGCAGTGACAGAACAGGGATGGCAGTGACAGAGCAGGGATGGCAGTGACAGTGCAAGGATGGCAGTGAGGGTGCAGTGATGGCTGTGAGGGTACAGGGATGGCAGTGACAGAGCAGTGGCAGGAGTGAGGGTGCAGTGATGGCAGTGGAGGTGCAGTGGTGCTCCTGCAGAGCTCCCCTCTCCTCTGCCAGCATCTCCTCCACCTTGGTGTGCACAACCAGCTTCCATCCCCAGCCCTCAAACACATCCCCAGTGTTTCAGGGCTGGGGATGGAAGCTCCCCAGCATCAAGGACAAAAGAAATACAGGTGAGCACTTTGGGTAGTTAGAATAAAGCTGTTTTCCCCCCCGCTCCCCAGATTTCTGGAGTTTCTCCTGAAATCCAGAAGGAAGGTAGAAAGGATGTGTATTTTCTTCCTCTTCTGGTTTTAATTGTGTATTCTAATGAGAAACTGCAAGACAGGCGCTTATTAAAGTCCCCTTGTGCTGCCAGAGTTGCTGTGTTTGATAGAAACCCCAGAAAATCCCCTGAACCGCAACGTGGGAATCCAATTCTTTTCAGTTGATGAGACTGTAAACACATTTCCTTGGATTTGCAAGTACCATAGCAGGAGTTTCAATCATATGAATAAAGCAAAAGAATATCTGATAGGGAATATTCCTGCTTTTCATATTCAAAACTTGCAGCCTTATTCTTAGGCAGCATCTTTTCAAAGGAATGAGCCATAAAGAGGCAAAGATGCATTGCCCAGGGGATTTAGGAAAAGAGCCTCCAAAATTAGCACAGTGTGGGAGTGTTCTCTCCATCAGATTTAAAATGCCCAAGTGAGATACTGGATTAGGAGCCCAGGTGCCACTGCTGGTGGCCAGGGGTGCCCCTGTGTTCAGCTCTGCTCCCAGTGGCCAGAGGGATCTTCAGAATTTAGCTGCAAACAGCCTTGGGTTAGGATGAAGGGTCTGTGCTGTTGGGGTAACCTCAAGGGTAACTCTGCCACTCACCTTGAGTTGGGCTGAGCCCCCAAATTCTGGTACTTCCCATTTCACTCAAACTGGGTGCATTTCCCTCTCTAGCAATCTGTCCTGGTGGCTTCAGCAGAAGAGAGCTCTAAATATAAAAATAATCTGACCCATGGTGTTCACTTTTGAATGAGAAATCTCATAATACCAGATGCCCAATGGCTTTTTTTTTCTCTTTGAACCCTAAAAACAATTGGCAGCAGCTGATTCTATAAATGAATCCTATTTTAGTGAGAAAGTTCTTGCATTTCTGAGGTAATTTTCCTGTCTCTTGTGTTTATGTTCCTTTACCAGCTGTCTTTGCAGAGTCGCTGTGTGGCTGGTTGAAGAATGTGTCTAGTTACACTTCCCTTCTCTGTGCCCTTTGGGAATGCTTTTTTAAAACAAAACAACCCTTTTCCAGACTTTCACCAATTTTCTTGGTCAAAGCATATTCCAAAAGCAAATCTCTCATCTCAGTTTCTCAGAACTTTATGAAAACAAACACCAACTCAGCTTTTCGTTTATCTGCACGCAGAAATCTGCAGCAATTTGACAACAAGTCAAAATATTT
Organism: Hypocryptadius cinnamomeus; assembly: GCA_013400635.1. NCBI lineage: Eukaryota > Metazoa > Chordata > Aves > Passeriformes > Zosteropidae > Hypocryptadius > Hypocryptadius cinnamomeus. The sequence goes on from VYZP01013987.1 coordinate 26,532, forward strand.
CCCTTTTTAGTACCGTGGCAAGTCCTGATGAGAGTTCTGTTTACTCCATGAAGACAATGAGCAGGGAACAGCGTGAGGAAGTCTGGCTGCTGCTGTGATAACTCCTTCCCAGATGAAGCAGCTCTTCTATCTTGCTTTGGCACTGAAATGCTGACTTCAAGGCCTGTTGGTATCTCTTGCCTTTGGTGTACAAACTCCTTAATGTGCAAGAAATTGTACATATGCAAATCAGGGGGTGATAAGCAGCCGGCTGGCCCTGCATTGATCCCCTGGCATTTTGGCTTCTTCCCACTTCCACCAGCTCTGCCCGTGCCACTTTTCTGGAATCCGCTCGATCGGAGCATCTCACAAAGCCTTAAATGGGAGATAGTAGCATTTCTGATCTCATTTTCCAGTATTTCAGCTGTGCCATAATCTATTTACCACACAATTTGTGTCACTTTGATAAGCGGCTGCTTCAAGACTGCATTTATTAAAATCAAGAGCAGGGAGAGCTTTCAAGTCTCTCAAGTGTTGTAATAAATGTTTGAAATTAGTCATTACAGTGTTTGCCATGGTTCATATCATAGACTCTATCTAAATGACAAATGATCACAGCCTGGACATGCACTTTTTTTTTTGGTGGTGGTGGTGGTGAATTTGCAGTGGGATGGGATAAGGTTGGCAGAACCCAACCCCAAAGTTCCTAAGTTGGAGCAGGATGGAAGGGAGGAGTGGAGAAGAGGGGAGGTTTCACCAGGAAACCTTATCAGAGGCTCAGGGCAATGGCTTTGGGCAGAGAAATGCTGGCTCAGCTCTGACTTTCCTGGCTAAAAATGAAATAAATCTGAAAAACAGCCAAAAACCCCAAGAAAAGGCTGTGTAGGATTTGCAGTGCAGAGCAATGGGCTGGTTCTGTGGTGTCTGGATGATGAAAAATTCAGCTCTTCCCCCATCAAACAGCTCCAGGATGGAAATTCACCTTGTTGCTCTGTTGCAGACAGCTTCTTACTCTGCTTGACTGGCCATGGGATGTGCTGATGTGGTCATTTAGTAATTTAAAAAGCCCAAAAACCCCTCAAAAATCAAATTAAAAATCTCTTTTCTAAGTACAGTTCTGTGTGTGTGCATGTATATATTCACACATATATAGGCACAGACGTATTAAACACATACGGCACAGAAAAGAGACAATTATTAAGACAAATATTCTGTCTCAATTCATTTTGTTCTTCATTTTCCCATCAGGAATGTAATAGCTGAATTTATAGTGTTGAGCCTGGGCTATAAATTCCATTATTTTCAGTGACTATATCAATTACATCCCTTGAAAGGGACCCCAAGGCAAGGGGAGAAAATTGGAGACAAAAATCTTCAGAAGGGAGGATGCAGGAGGTAGAGGGGAGAATCCTCCCCTCCCCTATTTTAGCCTTACTCATTACCCATAACCAGCACCTTGTCCCTGCATAAAACCTTGCTGAGCTCCCTGGTGCTCCAGCTGGCACCCAAGACAGAGCAGCCCTGGTGACAAGTGTGTCACTGAGGAAATAATTGCAGTGCCACACACACAGGTGCTGACTCAAAAGTGGAGCAGGAAATGGTATTGTCTGAATATAAATGGTATTTATTTTAGAGAAATTCAATTGTCAGGGAAGAAAACAAAGCTTTTTTTTTTTTTTAAGGAACTGAGCAAACTACTCATCTCCTGTCCTTGAGCTGAAAATGAATTTTTTTTTAAAAGATTTCTTGCACTGGGACAGGCTTGGAAAAGGGAGAGCACAGTTTCAAAGAGCAGAGTGCTGAGATGAGAAGTTGTTTCTTCAGCAACTTTTTAAAGAGTTTTTACTATTTCCCCTTCTCTCTTGGTGCAAGTGATTGAGGTGGCTTGTTTTGTTTTATTTTCAGTGCCTCCCACCACATCACAGAGCTGTGAAAGGCAGAGCAGATATTGAGGGAACACTATTGTATTTGCAGGTGACCCCCGTGGCAGGGAGGAATGATGCATCTGACTCCATGTTCTCAGAAGGCTAATTTATTACTTTATGATACTATATTATATTCAAGAATGCTAAACTATACTATATTAAAGAATACAGAAAGGATACAGACAGAATGCTAAAAAGATAATAATGAAAATTCGTGACTCTTTCCAGAGCCCTGACACAGCTTGGCCCTGATTGGCCAAAGAGCGAAAACAACTCACAGCAGAATCCAAAGAAACAATCACCTGTGGGTAAACAATCTCCAAACACATTCCACAGGAGCAAAACACAGGAGAAGCAAATGGGATAAGAATTGTTTTCCTTTTCTCTGAGGCATCTCAGCTTCCCAGGAGAAAAACCGTGGGTGAAAGGATTTTTCAGAGAATGTGAACGCTACAGAACACCACAGCAGGAACCTCCCCTGTTAACACACAGGAAAGGAGCCTGTGCCAGGTGCTGAAGAGCTGGATGGTGCTGCAGACCCAAAATGGTTTAAAATTTTGTCCTAGATGTATGCCAAGCTCAAACTTAATGTTCCAAAAAAATATCTCATTAATATATCCAAATGGCAGAGGCTGCTGGGCTTCCCTCTCACTGCAGAGCAGAGATGTGCAGGGTCCAGCTGTGTATTTATTTTCTTCACTGGAGCTGTATTATCTCCATGTCCATCTAATGGCACTCAGCATTGCTCCTTAGCTCCTCACCCAAAGATTTACACCCTCAATACATTTATTAGCAGTTTCTTCTGTCATTTCAATGGCTACATCACTTTAAAGTGCTTTAATCTCCCTCCCTCCTTCACAGACTGTGTCTCTCCTAGAGACTTTCATGGACAGAAGGGATGAGAGTTGCTAGATGCACCTTTCTCTACTGGAAATGCTAAATGATGCCTCCAGGCATCATATTGGTTCTTCCAAGTGCTGGAATCCCCAGCTGGAAGCAGAAATTCCTGTTTATCCCCAGTGCATCCTCTCTGTGTCTGGTCTTGATCCTGGGAGATGGGAGAGCAAGTCCTGAAGGAGGAGGAGGAGGAGGAGGAGGAGGGAGATTGTGTCTCTTGGAGACAGGAGGCTCAGGAAAGGGCAGCACAGTCTTGAAACTTGTGCTCCATCCCCTTGTCCAGCTCTGTTCTCTTCTCTGGACACACTCCAGCCCTCAATGTCCTTTTGCTGGGGCCTCACCAGCAGCCAGCACGGTGGGACAGTCCCTGCCCTGGTCCTGTGGCCACCTGAGTGCTGTTACAAGATGCCATTGGCCTGCTTGGCCACCTGCCTGGGCACTTATCCAGCTCTGACCTTGGTCCTGATCTGTCCTGAGCTGTCCTGCTGTGACCTGTGTCCCTTCCAGCTCTCTGCTACCCCAGGCCCCTCTGCACCTTTCCTTGTGTGCATTTATTTTAATTATGTGGTCAAAACACTAAAACACATCGAATAGGAAGAGTTATTTGGTTTCTCCATCAATAATTTCCTTCCTCCTTGTGCTGTGCCCTTCAGTTGCTGCTGAGACTTTCACCCATGTCACAGATTCTACTAAATCCTGTCTTCTCAAGCTTAGCTAATGACAAATGCTCTATGGAAATCTGGATGAAACCTGCTGCATCTCATTTGCCTAGAAAATCTTTCGGGGAAAGACAGCAGGTTGGGGGGGTGTGGAATGTTGTGCTTGTGATAAATAGTGAACCTAATGAAAATTGCTGATGGACAGCATTGTGTACTGGAGCCTTTTGTTTCCCCCAGTATGAGATGGATGGTGGGATGCAGAATTTCCTTGCAGGACTGTCCACCCTGTCATTCAGCCCTCTGCTCCTGAGCAGGAGCTGCCAATTTGTGCCAATAGCAATTTCCCTCCTCCCCCATTCCTCCTTTGAGAGAGTGGATTTTGAGATCTTTTTTTAATACATTAGTTTATAATTAAAGGATATTGTATTAAGAGCATTAAGATATGACCTGCCTTACCTCCATAAATACTTTTTTTCCCCCGTACTTGCTGGGAAGGCTTTAAAAACATCCACTTGGAAATTCATGCAGATGATATTTAGACATGCAGATATGCACTCCTGTTTTGCATGAATGTTTGACCTTGGGCAGAGCTGTTCAATGCAGGATGGATGTGTTGTGGCTGCATTTAATCATCTAAGCAGAGATGAAGCCTTGAAAAACCACATAGACCCAATTCCCAATTCCCAGCCTCTGGATGGTAATGAACTTCTGAGAAATAGCTAATCAATAAATTGAACAAAAGACTCAGGCAGCTAAACCACTTTGTCAGGGCCTTAATTACAATTGCAGAAATAAATCGGGAGGGGGGTGGTGGTGGTGCTTGGGAGCCTTTGCCAGACAAAACGAACCCTTTACTCTCTCGAGGTAACCCTTTGCAAACTGAGCAGCCTGCCTTGGATGTTTTTAAAGCCTTCCCAGCAAGTAGGGGGGAAAAAAAAGTATTTATGGAGGTAAGGCAGGTAATATCTTAATGCTCTTAATACAATATCCTTTAATTATAAACTAAGCAGCCTGTGCCTTTGTGTGTGTGTTCACAGAGGGGTCTCAGTGGGGCAAACAACCCAAAACAAGCTGCTGCAGGACAGGTTGGGCTGTCCCCGACCTCTGAAGCTGCTGCAGGGAGATTCTACTCAGCAGGAGGGCTTCTGCTTCCCCCTTTCCACAGGGAGAGGATGAGGATGATCCAAAGCAGCAGGCCATGCCAGGGCAAGCTGGGCTGTTTCACTTGGGGAGAAAGCTGAAGATTTAGGACCAGATGCAGCCAGCAGGATCAGGAAGGACATCTGAGGACAGACAGGAGAGATGGGAGCCCATCTTACCCTGCTATCCCAGCAGTGCCATCCCTGCCAGCAGCAGGAGGGATGGAGCAGGGGAAGCCAGAGAGGAGGCTGTCAGTGAAAGCTCAGAGGCTGCCTTGTTCCTGCCTCAATTATAGCAGCAGGCATTTCACCTGCGTGTCTCCTGGCAGCTCGTGCTGCAAAACAAAGGGATCTATCCTTGGGGATATCTATCTATCCTTGTCTTGTAGATGTGGTTTTTACTACAGTCATATTGCAGGGTAACAGAGCATCCGGGCTGGGCTGAGCGTGCTGAGGGTGGGTGCTGTGCTAGAGGATCAGGGGGCACATGGTGATGAGGGAGAACAAAGATCTCGAGGAGCTTTGGGCTTTTTGAGGGGTCACTCAGGAGTCTGGGCACTGTGGTGCTCAAACACTGCTTGGGGATCCAGAGAAGTGGGAATGCCTGAAAGGAACGTGTCTTTGGGAGGGTTTAAAATTGAACAGAACAGAACATTGTTTTGTGGGACAGATTTAAACCCTGAGCAAGGTGCAAAGAGATGGATTGTGTCCCGTGTGAGCTGCTTTTCACTCTTGCAGGGGAGTTGGTTGGTAACAGGCTTACTGCCCTCCTCTTCCTCACCCTCCACACCCCTTGGGCTTGGCAGAAAAGAGCTTTTTTTGTTTCCTTAACAAAAATCCCTTGAAAGACAGGGTTTCCTCTGGGGCTGCTCACTGCAGGTGGGTGGCTGCAGCTGCTAGGATCCTCAGGGCTAAGTAGGGCTTGGCCACCTTCTACTGGAGGGCAGCCACCAGCTGCAGGAGCTCAGAGTGTACTGGGAGCACAGCACCCCATTTTGCTGTTACAGGTGCTGGGGATCCCCATCCAACAGCATCCCAGAGCCCAGGTGCTGTCCTGGGGGGACAGTTTTGAGGCAGTGGTTGTGTCCTGCAGCATCACTGTGACTCCCAACAGCACGAGGCTGGGAGCAGCTGGGGATGGCAGCAGAGCAGGCTGCAGGTGCTGCACCTCCAGTTATCCCCCAAAGCAGGGTGAGGACAGCCCATTCTCCTGCTGGTGATGGGTCAGCTTTTGCTGGCCTGCAGCAGTGAGAAACCTGGCTGTGTGTGAATACTCTTGAACTGGTGAGAGATCTCCATGGCTGGGGAAAATGTGAATTAATTTTCATCTCTGAACCCTCCCCTCGAACCTTAACACCAGGGTCTGCAAAAGAATAAACCCCATAGCATCTCATGTTGTCAAACTCCAGCATGTTTTAGGGTTTTTCTGGCTCAGGGCCTTGCTGAAGGAGCATTTAGCACTTCTGCCTGGCTGCCAGCCTGGCTCCTGTTCCCTGCCTTTCCCACGGAGCCGGGAATGGCTCTGTAATGAGGCAGCAGCCACTGCTGGTGACATGAAACTGCTGGGAATAAGGATGGCTTTCTGTGAGCTGCTCTGCCTTTGTGGCCAGGTTCTTCCTGAAGCAGCAGATAAATCTCCATCTCAGCACAGCAGGAACGCTCGCAGAGCCGTCCCTGGGACATGAGTGAGTTGCTGCTGTCGGCGCTGTGTTTACTGCACAGATAAAATATTTACAGCTCCATCTTTGGTGTGAGATGTGCCTCGTCCAGCCCTCGTGAAGGTCAGAGGAAAGTCAGTAAAATTTATTGATGGTTTATGGCACTTGTGTGCTGGAAAGCAAGGTTACAGTGTTATACACCTGCACTTGGCAGGCAGAGGGAGATGGAGGGAGACGGGAGGGAGAGGAGAGAGCTGAGTGTACATCACTGGCTTGGTCCCCCAAACCTGGTGTTATTTTTAATTAAATGATAAGCTCCAAGTAGTAGAGCATGTGCAGGGCTCCTAACAGGCTGCAGTCCCACATCCCAGCAGCTGAGCAAATGATGTGTTTGCTGTGCTGGTGCTGAGTCCTTCAGAGGGAGCAGGGCTTGTGTTGGTGGCTCTGTGTGCACTGGTGTTTGTGTGGGGCAGTTGAATTCTGCGTGGAAAGAGTGGTTAAACCGTGCCTGCCTCTCACTTCTTATTAATTCTGATTTCTGCCAACAGCCTACCATTGGGATTACATTGGTAGGAATAATCAGGATGAGAGTGACTTCTGTCCTGGAGATCTGGGATCCCTCTGGACATGCAGGGACCTTTCCCTGTGAGCAGCTGGGACAGTCTTGAGTGTCTGGGCAGCCTGCCATGGGCAGTGAGGGCATCTTCCTTCCCTCTGGGCTGGTCCTGCACCCAGGAATTCTCTGCTTCATTCTCCTCTTGCCCTGAAAGGCTGTGTAAGAAGAGAGACAGGGAAGACTTTGGGGTGGTCAAAGAATGCGAATTTATTGTGCTGTACAACTGCTCATATACTTATTCTAGGAAGACTAGTAATGTTTTACTACAGTCATGGGGTTAATCATCACATAAACAAATTTATAAATTTTAAACATCTCTTGCTTGCAGAAGTCTATGTAATTTTCTTTTTCCCAGTAAACCCCTCTGATTTGATCCTCTTGCAATCTTGATTTAATTCTCAAAGTTCTGTTTGCTCTTGCCAAGGCATCCTGTTATCAAATCTCTTATGCTAACCAGGTCCAAAGTTTGTCATTTGGCTTGTGTCCCAATATCCCAACAGCTGTGAGCAGGTGGGTGGGCGTTTGTGCCCCTCTCTGCAAGGACCTGCAGGTGCAAAGGGCACTGAGACACCGAGGCAGCCCTGGAAGGTTCCTTTCAGGGGTGTTTTTTTCCAGGAGAGCAGGTAGGATGTAGCACCCGTGTCAGATGTCACAGCCCAGCCCAGGTTTGGTGTCTGCCTGGATTTGCTTTGCACTCCTTGCATTTCCCTTTGGCACCTCCTGTCCCCCTGTGTGCTTTGCCTTCCAAATAAATGGGGAAAGCTCCCTGTGGGAGAGGATGCTCTGTTCCAAACCTCTCCAGGAACAGGGCAGCTCCCAGCTTTGTTATTTTGCAAAATGATTTGTGTTTCAATGAAGCACGATAAAAAATTTGGTGTTTGGAGCTCTTGGTGCCTCTCCTCATCGGTTTCTGTGGCAGGAATGAGCTCAGAGGTGGCTCAGGTAGAGCAGGTGCTGGCCAGGCTGGTTTGGGGGTCAGGGTAGAGCAGCTAAAGCAGCAACAGACACAAAAACCTGACTTTTTCTAAGCCAAACACACCGGGCTGTGGTGGTGGCTGTGCTCCACACCACTGTCCCTCCCCTTTGAGGGCTATGAAGTGTTTATTTCTGAGCCACAGCTTTTCATTTAACAAGGAAGGCTGGAAGTCAGATCAATGAGAAACGCAGGAAGAAGCTGGGAATGAATTGCTGCCTGTTCCTATCAGCTCCTGGGCCTGTTCATAACCTGATAATAGAAAGGTTTCTCTGTGATCTTATTACTGAGAGGGTTTGAGTCTGAGCATGCCATAAAAACCCCAAGCAGCCTGGTGGTTGAGAACACCCCGTGTTCACCAATGTGGGGAGTTAAAACTGGCCAGGAGTTCCCATTGGGATGTGGGCAGATCCCTGCAAATTCCCTCTCTCCCTGACCTCACCCTACAGAACGATCTGCTGGAAACCGAAGGCGTCTGTCTGATCTGCTCCTGGGGAAAGGAAATCTTGAGAACATTTGACAAAGAACGCAGAGTTGAAATTAAATATCGTAATGATATAAAACAGTAAGCAGATCTGCTTGACAGCCTTGACAGCTATTTGTTATAGAAAACAGCGTTTATGATGTCAGTCCTATAAGGGAATGTGTTTGAATTAAAATAATTACAGCAGATAGTACAACAAAGACTCCCTGTAGTCAATCATCCTTCACAAATACGCTGTACAAAACCTTCCCAAATGAGTGAAGGAAACGTGGGGACTGTAGCCTGGCAAATAAATACCAACAAGAAGCTGCACTACCAAGTCAAGAGGCTGCTTTCAGTCATCAAATTTCCTTCTCTCTTCAACCCTAAGGGAGACAAATGAGGATTTTTTTAATTATTACTATTTTATATAATAAATTATATTATTTTATATAATTTGCCCTTTCATCTTCCACCTACTTCCAGATAGGGAATTGAAAATCTTTCTGGAAGGGATGCAAAGACTCTTTCAGCTTTTGGGATATTTGTTGTGTTCCTCCTCTCTGTGTGTCCACTGCATAGTTTCATGTTTTCAGGGACATCACATTGATGAGTTTTCTGCTAAAATAAATACCTGCAAAATGCCCTTCCTTAGTTCCTGCACACCTCATGCAGCAGTGGCTTGTGGGCACAGCTGGTTGGAACAAAATAAAATTAAGATTGTCTAACAGTTCCCACTTTTGAGTATAAAATCTTGGCCTGCAGTTGTAGAGGCTCTACTTCAGCTCTTATCAGACGTGAGGGTTTCCTTTAGCTTGGGCAAAATAGTTCAATTACCTTCCAGGAGACTTGGGGAGGGGGAAAAACTTTGCTCTACACATTGAGGGAGAAAAAAGAGAAAAAAAGAAAACAAGAAAAGGCAGAGTACTGTGGTGTCCAATGTCTGAAAATCTCCTGTCTGTCTACAACACACAGCAGAACCCAAGCCTTGCCAAGGGAGGGCTGATCCTGCTGCTCAGCATGCAACTCTGATTCTCCACTGAGGAAACCACTTGTAATTGCAGCTTTTTATAGTTTATAATGCATTTTGCAATCTTCTCAGAGAAATATTAGTGTTGAACATCTGAAATCAGTGGAGATTTTGCCTTTGTCAAATGTGCTTGAGCTTTGTGTCTTGTTTTTAACTGAGTTTTGGGATGCTCTGAGTATTCATGGATGTGTATGTAGCCTAAAATTGATGCATCAGAGCCAATTTTGCTAAGGAGTTGAGTCTAGTTTTGTTAAAACCCCCAAATTTTTACCCTTCCAACTTTTGGGTTACATCACATGAGAATTGCTCATCAAGTTGTATAAAATGAGGCAGCAGAGGTACTTTTTTCCCTGGGAATTTCGTGTGTTCTGCAGGCTTGCAACGCTGGCACGTTTTGTCAGCACTTTGGAGCTCCTGCATAAAAGCAATTATCGGCATTCCTTCCTCTCCTTTCTTTTGTTCTGCTCATGGCCAGCCCTTCCCAGCTCAGATTTGAGCTCTGGGCTGCCCAGCTGGTGTTTTCACAGGTGTTTTCACAGGTGTGTTGGGCTGGAGCGCAGAGTCCAAGAGAACAAACCAGGAGAGAACAAAGGGAGCAGAAAGGAGCAGAGATAACATTGCATTGTTTTCCTTCTGCATTCCTCACCGTTCCCATTCTTTCCAAGAAATGCTGTCCCTGCCTCTCTTGCCTCTGCATGTCTCCTGCCAAATGTTCTCTTTATGGCTTAATCCTGCTCTGGAGGTTTGACAAATGAAAAGAGACACCCAGAAAAAAAAGAAAAGTTAGAAATCAGTGCAACCCTGTTTTCTCTGGGTGCTTTAAAGTGAGAGAGCTTCAAACAGTAGCCTGGGGATCTTCTGGGGCTCTTCTGGTGTTTTGTTAACCAAAAAGAGGGAGCCTGTCCCTCTTTCAGCCCAGAATTTTTCATGGGTGACACCTGCAAAGAGGAGTTTCCTCTACTCCCCTGGAAGCTGGGATGGCTGGCAACCTGCCTCCCATCTCAGCCCTGCAAAAACCAGCAGAGAGCTCCATAACCAGCAAAGATATCCTGCCTGGCTTTGCATTTCTTGGCTGCACGTAGTTCCAGTGAAACCCTCAATGCTATTTGAACACTGGGTGGGATTTTTTAGTTTTTTTCCTCTTTTTTTTTGGTGTGTAGTTTAATTACAGTGAGGCTGTGCAGTGACTCTCCATTAATATTACAGTAAATTTCAGCAGCAGATTAAATTTCTCTAAAGTAGTAAATTGCAGGGGAAAGAGGAGGAAAGTCATGGTGGAGGAAAATAAGTACATTATAGGTCCTTTATTAGATAGAAGCCCATGGCATCAGGCAGACTGGTTCTTACAAACACACACATATGAGAAAAACAGGGGCTGCATCAATCAGCTTATCAAAATCACTTAAAAGAAATGGGCTTCTGCTGAATGTGTGGAGTGCAATAAAACATCAGTGTAACGCTGGACGTGTATTAACTGGCACAGAAAGATTATGACATGTCCATTACTGAGCTTCCTCCTCCTGCTGGCTGCAGAGAGGGCCAGATTCCTCTATAATGTGCTCCTCGACCTCCTCCTCCCCTCCCAAATTTATTTTATTACCCTTGTTATGGGCAGGCACACTATAAAATGACATTAGAGGCAGAACAGGCACATGAGAGATGCTGACTCTGCCCCGAACAGCAAATGTACCTCATAAGGGCCATGTAAATACTTTGTTAATCCAGTGCCATCTGAGAGCACAGAAGAAATGAAAATGGGTGAAAGCCCTACTCAAGCACTTTTTGGTCCTGCTGCTCCCCTCCCAGCACCCCTGGGCTGTCCATCCTGCCCTGCTCAGGGGTTTGGGGGAGTTTTGGGATGTCCAACAGCTGGGCAAGGGTTAATGGAGATGATGGCAACCCCTAGAGCATGGGCAGGTGAAGGTTTTCCATGGGGTGCCAGTGCATTAAAACTTCAGTTAATGTTAATATTCAGTGTGGTGTGTGTGCACAGGGAGGGGAGGGAGCAGCTGGGACACCCAGGGGTGGGGCAGCAGCTCAGGCTCTGAGCCCCTCTCTCATCAAACTCATTTTCCATGGAGGTGCCAGTGCTTCACGGATGAATAATCCGGATTATAAAACACCACTTAGTATCTTTAGCCATTTATGCAGGTATTGGAAAGGAGAACTGCTTTGGTAGAGCCAAATGGGCTGTGCCAGCAGGGACATGGGGACACGGGGACACAGCTCCAGGAGCCTTGGACAGGCAGGAACATATGTGCTGGATAGATGAGATACCAGAGGGGATCTGTGTGTGTGTGTATGTGCATACACACATATATACAGCAACAAAAAATCATTTTAAAACCACTTTTTGGCCCCAGCAACTGTGCTTAAAATCAAACAAGACATGAAGGAATTTTTCAACCCAAATCATAAGAGACCCTGGGTGGGGGGGCACAGGATTATGGACACTTATAACTAATGCAAAATAAACAAGGCAAAATTATATGTAATTACTCCTAAAGTCGTTTGCTTGTTTCAGTAATTGACCTGTGCATTCTTTAATCTTTAATGCTCCTTTAAAATTCAGCCTCAGGGACTCATAACATTTATTGACGTTTGTCATGGTTAAGGCTCTGGAGGAACTGGGCTTTATTAGAAGTCTTCAAAGAAATATCAATTTAGGGATAAGCAGCATTAATATTTTGTACACAACATCATCTGCTTAGAAAGCTTTACTAGATTTCTTTATGCCTTAGAAAAATATGGCAAAAAGGGGCAGTGCTGGGAGTGGCTTAGTTTAGAACCTGCTGCTGGTACTTTAGTGGATTTTATTAATAAAAATATGAGGTTGTGTTTAAATAAAATTAAAAAGCTTGATGCAGGAGACAGTGCTGTGTCTGTTCATGGTGGCAAGAGAGTTTTGTCCCACGCAGGGTGGAGAGAGGAGCATCAGGAGTGCAGCTGGGGGAGCGATTCCCTCTGACACAGACTCGCTGCGTGACCTTGCCAGGTGTCACTTGCATTTTCCCTCTGCAGAAGCCGTGTGCTCCTCTCCCTGTCACAGGGGGTGAAGTCCACAAACCAGCTTCAAATGCTATGGAGCCCCCAGTCTGGAGGCTCTGACAGGACACTCACATTTCTGAGTGTCCTCAGGGCTGGTGGGAAAGGTTTTGTTGTTGGTTCCCACTCAAATTTTGTTGTTGGCAAATATTGTGCAAAAAACCTCCAACCAAACCAGGGAGCACCAGCAATGAGCAGCCTGGCTGAAACCTGTTCTTTTTGCCATTTGGGAGAGTGAAAATCATGGAGTATTTCTCATATTTTAGTATTTCTCATATTTTAATATTTCTCATATTTTAGTATTTCTCATATTTTAATATTTCTCTTATGGGGGGATATTGCAAATAGCTCAGAAAGTTTGTGCCATTGCTCCTTTCACAGGTGCTGCTCTTTCCCAGGCACTGCAGATCTGCTTTGTCAGGTGATGGCTTAGGAGCAGCAGAGTTCAGAGAACCCCAGAATGGCTTGTGTTGCAGAGGACATTTAGGATTAACTCATTCCACTCCCTGCCATGGGCAGGGACACCTTCCATGATCCTAGGCTGCTCCAAACCCCATCCAACCTGGCTTGGACACCTCCAGGGATGGGGCAGCCACAGCTTCTCTGGGCACCCTGTGCCAGGGACCCACCACCCTCACAAACAAGAATTTCTTCCCAATATCCCATCCAACCCTGCTCTCTGTCAGTTTGAAGCCATTCCCCCAATGAGTTTGCTCAGTTCTTAGCAGCAGCTGACATTTGTGCTTCCCTGAGTGGACCAGGGGGACACAGGATCCTCTCCAAGCAGCCCCTGGATTGTTCCCCCAGGAGAAGACCCTGCCTCCTGCCCAGGGCTCTGTGGTGCTCCTCAAAGGCTGCATTCTGATGCCAGAGGTGCCAGCCTTCCTAAGGCTTCCTCACTGGGCAAAGGCTCTCACTAAAAATGGTTATTTTGCCATCCACTCTTGGGTTGAGTTTCCTCCAGCTTTGGCACGAAGAACCAATTTTCTCTTTCCTTCCTGGGCTCAGTCAGGCCACCCACAATCATTTGAGCTTCTTGTTGATTTTCCTTCTCTCCCTCTGTCCTTGGATTCCTTCTCTATTAAACCAGTGAAATAATTGTGGGGCCAACTGGAAACCCCTCTGACACTGAAACTGGGGCTCAGCAAAGGCCATTTGTGAGGAATCTGTGCTGTTTTTCTTTGAAGTGAAAAGAATCCAAGTGTTTTCTTAAAGAAATGAGAGCTTTAGAAATTGGTGTATCTATGGTGCTGTTGGAGTAAGGGCCTTGTGTTTAGATAGGGGCCAGATTGGAAACCCATGTGACTGAGTAGTCATTTTCAGAAATATTTGAGTTGCCGCCAGCAAGGCTCCTGGTGGGTGTAGGGTTTGGGGACATCAGCAGCATTCTTAGGGAGCTTAAATTCAGTCTCTCTTTAGCTGTCCCCGCCTCTCCACCTGGTGTGACAGCAGATAAGCTGCCATCAGGTGATGTTTTTGAGGTATTCTTTTTGTCTTTAACGGAGACAGCCTCCCCCGCCCTGCCGGGGCTGTGCCAGAACAAGGCTTCCAGCAGAGTGGCAGAGTTGAGCTGCCTCTCGCATTAAACACCAGAGATTTCATTAAATGGCAGAGGAGGGAGCTTGTGTAGAGGGGAGGCTCACCCCAGAGACATTACAGATTGTCTCATGCTATTTAAGTGGGCTAAAATTAGAGGGAAAGAATCTGCGGCTAATTGGACTTGTGCATTAATCATAGTCTGCTGCTGGAGTACTTCACCCATTAGAATGTGTTAATTTGGTAATTACAAGGTGAGGGGGAGGTCTCTCTTCGTAATCCAAAGCCCTTCTTCATGCTTACTGCACAAATCAGAAACAGGTAGAGTGAGAGGCTGGAGGCAGGATTACAGTGTGGGGGTCCCTATTACCACCTCCTACCCCACCTGTGAACACACACAGGCTCCCCAGCTCCAGACACCTATAATTAAACTGGGCTAGATATTGGGAGCAGAAGGTCCTTCATTCCAGTTAACAGGTAATTAATTGTATCTCAGTTTCCATTGTAATTCCTCCCCATCCCTTGTTATAAGAAATAATGTAAATGTTCAGTGGCCTGCCATGTTTGGGAGGGAGGGGCTTCTCCTTGCTCCTCTTTTTCTAAGGTTCCTCTGAAGGGTTTGGGGAGCTCCAGGAGCGTCTGGAAGAGCTGTCCCTGTCTCTGTCCCCGTTAGACATGCAGGCATGATCCTGCAGCTGAGAGGAAATAAGTTCTTTCATTTCACATATCCCACAGATATCAGGAAGAATGTTTTACAGTGAGGGGTGGTGAGGCCCTGCAAAAGGTTGTCCAGAGAAGCTGTGGTTGCTTCATCCCTGGAAATATTCAAGGCCAGGTTGGATGGGCTCTGAGGCACCTGGTCTTGTGGAAGGGTTATTTTCCTCCCATGGGAGGGGATTGGACATCCATTTAAAAATCCCTTCCACAACCCAAACCACTCCATGATTCTCCAATTTGTTCATGGATTTACCTTGCTCTTAAGGGCTGCCTTGCCTCCCTCCTGGCAGGTTTTGCTACGTTCAGAGGTGCTTCATGAGTCAGGGCAGATGGGAAAATAGAGAAGAGAATTAACAAGACAGGGAACAGGCAGAAAACTCAGGCAGGGAAATGTAAGAGACTAAACACTGAGACAGCTAGTGCAAAATATGGATTTTCTGAGGGATGTAAAACACTAATGACTAAAAACACTGAGATGTATGTGCTCTAATGAGAAGCAAATCAGACTGGAGCTTGCAAAGCAACGCTGCCTCCAGTGCCTTTATTCTGGCAGGAGGCTCCTTTCCCAGCTCTGCCCTCAGAGAGGAGAAACCCCTTGATGTGAAATCCCATTTTTCCCTCTCCCTGTCCACTTGCTGGTTTACCTGTGGGGCCACCAACCTTTCAGGGGGGGTGGTTTCCACTCCAGCTCGAACCTGGGCAGGGCAATGTTCGCTGGCAGGACCCTGCTGTGCTGACAGAGCCCTGCACAGCCCCTGCTGTCGTTGCCAGCCCATTTCCCAGCCTATTTCCCGCAATTGCAGCTGCTCCCTAATCTCTGCAAAGGTCGCAACCGCTCGCTAGGAGTGACTTCAGCTGTGATATATTTGTGGGCAGCCCCGGTGGTTGCAGGCAGCCCTCACAAACAGTGACCTGAAGTAGTGACCTCCACAAACCACATCATTTTCCACTTGGGCACCTCCAGATTGGCTCTCCGGATCTGCAGAACCAGAAGGCCAGTTTTGACTCCAGAGCAATAATTTGCTGGCTCATTAGCACTAACTCCTTCAAGGGGCACCTTTAATGTTACTAAGCCTAAAAATGTGACCTATTTCCCCCTCCTCTGTTACAGCTCCTTGCAAATTCCCTGTCGTTAATCTGCGTGTACTCTCATCCTTCCACACCTCCTGAAAGATCAGAAGTCTTGTGAGCAAAATAAAAATCCTGCCCTCAAATGGGTCCAGATGCTGTGTCACAGCCAAACTGAAACCTTGCAGAATATATTTCATTTACTAATGAAGGAACTGGTGCTAGAGGGACACAAAGGGAAGCTCAGCGTTCTTCTGAGGTTTGTCTGCTCTCTGGTGTCACAATTTAGGACCATTGAAGGGCATTTTGCAGTAAAATACTTCACAATAAATCAACAGCAGGTACCAAGGACAGGATGTGCAGATTTTAATTTTATTAAACTTGTAGAGAGTTGCAATAAACTATAAGAAAATAATTTGTGGTCAAAACGGCTCTGTTTTTATTAAAAATTATTTTCATTTTCTGAAACCAATGTGGAAATTGGAAGTGTGAGAAGTATCCTTTTAGTACTATAAACTGTGCATGTGGGCTCCAGACTGTACCCATTGGAATAAAGTGATTACCACCCTCATTAAGTGGATAAAGACCATTCAGTGCCTTCTATTTCGGGGATGACTAATGTGAAATCACGTTCAACACAGCGGATGCTAAAGGGATAATTTTGTTGGAACAGATCTATAATGCACAGTGACTAGGTGTGAAAGGCACTTCTTCTGTGCAAGGCACTTTGCACATCCAGGCTGAGCCTCTGGATTAATTAGCAGCACCTGCAGCCATGCCAAGGAGCTGGTGCTGCCAGGCCAGGTTCACGTGTGATACTGAGTGCTTTTAACTCTATGATCACAGAATCATTTTGGTTGGAAAAAACCTTTAAGACCATGAGTCAAACCTCTGCCAATGCCACCAATAAACCATGTCCCATGTTTGCACGGTTTTTAAATCATGGGCACTCCACCTCTCCCCCTGGCAGGCTCTTCTGGTGTGCAGCAGTGCTTTGGTGAAGAAATCTTTCCTGAGGTCCAACCTAAACCTCCCCTGGTGCTGCTTGAGATGATTTCCCCTTGTCCTGTTACTGGGAGAAGAGCCTGGCCCCCACCTGGCCACAGCCTCCTGTCAGGTGGTTGTAGAGAGCAATAAATTCTCTCCTCAGCCTCTTTTTCTCCCCTGAGGTTCCCCCAGTTAACATCCAACACTTCACCTTAGTCTGGCTGAAGCTTTGACTTCATATCTCCAGATATAGTATTATACATAATATAATATGGAATTATATATATGATATTGTTATATAATATTGTAATATT